>NW_025914011.1:0-35439 GCF_018835915.1 Vigna umbellata
ACAGATAAGATTTTTTGAAACACACTTATTTCGTATTTTGTATTTCGTATTTTTGAATGAGAGTCCCAATCTAATTTATAGAGATCTTACTCAAGGATACCTCCAAAAAGTCGTTGTCAACTAATTAACGTGTGATAACCAATTATCCAATTATGGTAATTAATTATGCATTTAATGAATGCACAACGGTAAAAAACTTGTTTAAAAATTCTCATAATTGCTCATTATAATCAATTATTGCAAGTCATAATTGATTCCTGATAATCGATTATTATAAATTGATAATCAATTATCTTGAGCATAAAATTAAGGTTTTTTGATTCAAAAAACATTTTAATGCAACCTAAGACAAACAATAAATAGAATCAAAGATACACCACATTCTATACATAAATCTACTAAATTACAAAAGTTTTAATATAAAAACAAATCTTCATGAAGATCTTCTGGCAATAAGAGCATTGAGACTTGATTTTGAGACATCATCAAAAATTTTACTTTTCAGCTTTATGCTAACTTTTTGTTGTGCTCTCGGGATATGACATAACGAGTATTCGGCATGTTGATTATGCTTGCCATGAATTTTTCTCTTAAGGTAGTTTTCTTCACATTTTTTATGGGTCCATAACAACTTTTTAATTTTATTGATCTAGTATGTGTGGTCTACGCAACTCAAAAAACTATATTGTAGTTATTGCTCTATGGCCCCTGTACTTATGGTGTGTATGCTATATTTCATGGTTATACTCACGTATCTCAATCTTTTTGTTTGTTTGGGATAATTTTTAGTGTAAACATCTAAGGTTACATTTTGAATGCAAGTTTATTTCATGGACGCTCAAATTTGGTGTTCTATTTTTTCAACTATCACTACAAAATAATATATTTTAGTAGGAGTTTTTTTCTGACGGTTTTATAAACCCCGAATAATTTTATCCGGTTTACAACATAAACTGCCCGTAACCTTTTCCTTTTTTTAAAAAGAAAAAAGTCCGACGGTTTATAAAAGTAACCGCCGTAAAATTTAAACTTTTTTCTTTATTTTTAGAATAAGTTTCCCAAAAATGTAGTTCCCTCCCCTCGCGCCTTCATTTTATTTTGTTTCCTTCTGCCTTCATTTTTCCCCCCAAACCCTAAATCGCTCTCTCCTCTCCCGGCTGCCTTCATTTTCCCCAAACCCCTTCCTCGTGCCATCTTATTGTCTTATTGGCTTCGTTATCAGGTATTTTTTTTCATGTAATTTTCTTAAAGTAGGTGTTTCTTACAGTATGGCATTCACATCTTGATAGTAATTTTCTTTGTGTAATTTGTGGGCTCAACGAGGGTCTTCCCCTGCTTGGGAACGAGGCGTCGAGGCTGCATTTGTGGACTGAGCAAGGCATTGAGGTGTCTTGTTGTTCGTTGAGGCGTCTTATTGTTCGTCGAAGGTCGAGGTGCTCTGGCGCGTTCGCTCCCGCACTGACCGTCAAGGTAAGCAGTGATTACTGTGTTCGAGCTTGAGTCTCTACTTTTGCCTCTCTCACTCTAAACTTTCGTATATCTCTGTGTGTAGTATCCCTGTTATTGATAAAGGTGTGGCTCATGAGTCTGTTGGAGTAAAACCAACGACCTTGGTTCCCAAAGAAAACCCTGTTAAAGGTGTTTAGTTTTTAGAGATTAATTTTTGGAGAATTATTAACAATGAGTTTTTCATTTTATTTTAGTTTCTCTTTATGATTTACAGATAAACATTGTCCCCAAAGCAACACTAAATAAACATAGGGATAATGAGTAGATGGTGAGGAAAATCTTTTGACTTGGTTGATCGACTTATTTTCACAGGTAAAATTTGGTTTTACTTTCGTTAGGCCTCTTCACAGTTCTTACTTGATTGAGTGGTGCACAATTTGCTATTATCTTGTTTTATCTTTAGACAAACAGGTGCTATGTCTTTCTTTCACCATCTTATACTCTTATCTGCTTATTTCTTTCGTTCATGCTATTTGTTTAACCTATATGTTTCTTCAACCAATTCCTTGGCTTGAAATGCATTGTACTACTAGATAAGGTTAGCATCATCTGCAAGCAAAACATTTGAATTTTTGCTTCTTCATAAAGTCCTTTCTTTAGTCTTTGATTTCCAACTTGGTTCATTACTCTTCCCAAGAGAGTAAAAAAAATGAAAAGAAAATGAGGGGATCTCAGGTATAGCTTCATTTTATTCCTCTAAGTTTCTACCGGTATGTTATGTGAGAGCTTGTTGAATGGTACTTGTTTTCTAATCCTTATGTTTTAGTGCTTTGATTAGGGGTGATACAAATGATATGATTTGAAATTGGAATGAATTATGAAATGGGGCTTTATTGTTTTTATATATTGATAATAATGGGATGGGATTCTGTTTGGTGGTTTGTGTAAAATCTGAAGAAAAATAGTGAAAATTAATAAAATAAAATAAATTAGTTTTTATTTTATGTTGGTTAGATGTTAGATTGTTGGTTATTAAATACATTGATTTATAATTTTAGTTATTTATTTTTTATTATTTTATTTTATGGGTGTATTAATTGTTGAGTACGATTTATATATGTTTTTTTTACATTACTTTTGTCAAACCTATTAAAATATATCCAACGCCACCTGTGAGTATCAATTAATTCACCCACGACACTTGCTCAGATGCATTAAAAATGCACTCAAACTCTGACGCACAAATTGCCAAGTGCAAAATGGAACATTCGGAAGTCAGTAAGTGGAGGCAGTGTGTCAGCAAAAAGAGCCCGCGACCGTTTGACGTGGGGCAAACAAAAATGATTTCTGAAAAACCTGCCACACTCTTCTGCACGCACCGTCTTCCTCCCAAACTCTGAATATCCATTTTCTCCTCTTCTCTCTAGAAAACTCTTCCTTTTCTCTATGAAACTCATCCTTTCTCTTCTCCGTTCATCATCAGAACCAATAGAAGTACCCCGGCATCGTGAGTTCTTGCTGGAACCGAACAGTTTCAGAGTCTGAAGCTGGTAAGTTCTCGACCTAGCCGTTCGTTTTTGGGTTACATGCAAAACCAAGAGTTTGGTTGCATGCAGGGTAACAATCTAAATTCTTATGTATTTTTATGGTTAGACTTAGTTGGAGGAATTAGAAAATCGTTGAGGGTAGAAAGCTGTAGTTGGACGAATCAAAACATACTCTTAGGAGTTCACCACTGATCCAGGTAGGGGAAGCTTATTCAATTTAATTCGTATGTTTGTATTGTACTGTATGAACGTTCTGTGTGTTGCATGAAGTATGATCTGTATTATTTGATTTTTGGTATATGATTATGATTATAGTTGATGTATGAGAAGTATGAAATGTACTATGATATGAGTATTTGAAAGTATGAAAGTTTATGCTGAGAAATGAGTTTAATGTAAATGAAACTTTGAATATGAATTTCCTATGATAATGAACGTTCGTCATTGAACGGTCCTTGACCGTTCGGTGTGTTACCAAACTTCTTTGAAATTGAATTCTTTCATTTGGAAAGAATTCTAGTTGAGGACGAATGCCCTCTTGCATTAAGTGCTACGTTTGAGTGTTCGGCCAAAACGTAGATACCCTGAGTGTTGTGTGAGGAATTGAGAAACTTGTAAACATAACTGGATACTTAGTCATTCTGAATTCTATCTTCACTATCCTATATTATCCTTATTACTTTTTCTATTATATATTCAAATCAGCGATGAGTCTCGACCCAAAGCGTACGTTATGAGTGGCGCGGTCTTATACCGAACGCTCGTCCTTGTCTTTAATTACCAAACAGGTGGAAATAGCGTTCGTCCAAAATTTCAGTAAATACGTATTACCGCGTTCGGTCATTGACTGGCAGTCGGTCTCTCTAATTGAATTGTTCTCGGTATAGTTATTTACTCGTCTTGTGGTGTCTCTATCCATTTGGATTCGGCCTAGAGCCTTGGTACTTAACTTATTCTGAGTATTGATCGGATCGTTCTAGAGTCAGTTCATTCAACTGATTCGAGTGGTAAATGACGTTAGTCATCTGATAGTGTCGGTTTGTTCTGTTCGGAAACGAGGATTTCTCGGTCTCGTTTTTTAACGTTCTTCCTCGTTATGAAGAGAGCTGAACGCTCGTTATTTGATGAAATTGAAATGGAAGACGAAAATGAGATTAAAGTGAAGAATTATAAGGATGAACAGTATATGAGTAAAATGATGGTTTGGATTTTGAACGAGCGTTCCAGGGAGGAACGACTCTTGATGAAAGTTGGAATTTGTAAAGTATAATGTGGACAAAGCTTAGCTGGAGTTTCATCCTGATGTTCCGTGAGTGCTCGCGCCTCACGTAGAGGGGAGTATGTCAGTGTGGGAACGGCAGGAGGTCCTAGTCCTTAGGGGTACTTTGGATGGAAGGGACTAACCTCGGGTGGCAGCTGATGATAAATTTCCAGTTACTACACCACCTGGGTGCACGAACGTCGTAGCTACACAGAATTCATACGGTCCGGACAATTAGTCTAGTAGCGGAATTGATTGAGTTTAAAGAATTGAGTGAATTAATATGTTGTGAATTATTCGATAGTTGGATGTGTTATGAAATGCATGTTATTACTTGAATTAAATTCAATAAGCTTACCCTTCGTTTTTCCTTGTGTTGTCTCGTCCTTGTACGTCCGTCCTTGTCAATTGCAATGATCATCCGTGTGGATGTGAGCAGATGGAGAGGCGTTGCTTGAGGAGACGCTTGAAGAAGGAATCTTAGAGGAAGAAAATCTCGTCGATGTTGAAGTGAAGGCCGAACAGTAGTACGTTCGGTTATCTGTTTAGTTTAGTTAGATTAAGAGTGCTGTATTAGAACGACCCCTCCCCTTTTTGATTAATTTGACCGTTCGGTATTTCTATTTTGTAAACCGTTCGGTCAGGTATGCTTAGATTGAACATCTTTATTTGTAGCAGCTTATGTAAGGCCGTTCGGCCAAGAGCGTACTTTATTCTCTTTAATTGTAAGACTGAATTGATATATTAATATATGTGAATATTCTATTTGTATGGTTTATGACTGTATTTATGGGATGTTACAACTTTCAGCATAAAAGCTTGTGGAATGGTAGCCATGGGTGCTGTGATTGTTTGAGAGGGCAAGGGTTTAAACCTTCCCTACGTACTTTAACAAATAAAACTATTATCCCTTTCCTTCAATTCTTTTATTCATACTTCAGGAGGGACCCACGTCAATTAATATCTTAAAATGATAGCTTAATAAGATTGAGTTATCTTATCTTCCTGCAATAGAAAAGAAAATAATATTCAAGCACATATAATAATTCATTATTTGAATATACATGTTTAATAATGTACAACTCACCACTCCTAGTTCCTATACATAAAACTAATAATAGCTAGCTACCAACCTATCTAGTGTTGAACTGCAATTACCTCAAAGTTCACAAACATACCCCAGTTCTTATGACACAACAATGATTTTCTCCTTCGGATATCTGTTACTCAGAAACAACTACTCACATTGTCTACCACTACCATGGTCCTGTAAGTGTCCTTCTCAAGCATTGTATTTTACTTACCCTTGGCTGGCATGCAGAGTCTGAATCCTGCTTAGATAAACAAATAAAAAATGTTTATTTGGCTTTCAAACTGTGAAAATAAATTGAAAAATAATTTATGTTGGTAAATCTCTCTATTGGTGTCAACCAGTAGAAAAAAGTGAGGAAAGAGCCATTTGATGAAGAGAACATTGGCAGAGATTCATATGCAAAACAGATCATACCTTGTTTTTCTGCATTTCCTTAATTTCTGCCTGTAACAAACCAATTGTAATCAGAGAAGACCAAAACCTTTGTATACATTTTACTGATAAGTGATAAGGATGTGGTGCAGAATGACAGCATACCTGTTTTCTTTCCAATTCTCTGTTTATTTACTTAAGTTTTGCAACTTCAGCTTCTAGTTCGAAAGTGTAGGCCCGTCATTCACAAGAGATAGAATATTATAGTTACGTGCCTTATAGAAGATCCACCCACACAGTAAATTACTAGAGTTTTTTTTTTTTTATCTTTAGAATAAAACTAACATTTTTGAGAAAGTGAGGAACAAAAGAATAATAAAAGGTATAACAAAAGAACGTTAGAAATTAATTATATATATCTTTTAATTTTTATTATTAGGTGAGTTTTAGGAGTTGCAGTGCAAAAGGAAATGGCTTCATTTTTCAAAAGAAATTAAAATCACATGATTTCGTATGTGTATAAANCTTTCCAATTCTCTGTTTATTTTCTTAAGTTTTGCAACTTCAGCTTCTAGTTCGAAAGTGTAGGCCCGTCATTCACAAGAGATAGAATATTATAGTTACGTGCCTTATAGAAGATCCACCCACACAGTAAATTACTAGAGTTTTTTTTTTTTTTATCTTTAGAATAAAACTAACATTTTTGAGAAAGTGAGGAACAAAAGAATAATAAAAGGTATAACAAAAGAACGTTAGAAATTAATTATATATATCTTTTAATTTTTATTATTAGGTGAGTTTTAGGAGTTGCAGTGCAAAAGGAAATGGCTTCATTTTTCAAAAGAAATTAAAATCACATGATTTCGTATGTGTATAAAGTTAAAATTTATTAATATTACTTGAGCTAAAACATAATTCTGAGATAGTTTAAAAAATAAAAACATATTTTACCCTTACTTCTCTCTAAGTATATGTTAGAACAGTGGAACTAATACAGTGATGAGTACTAACATTCTTACGAACCCGTGATCTGGCTGTTGATTCTCAATTTTTGATCATTCTCCTTTATCTTCTCTCAACCACTTTCTCTATAGCACTAGATTTTCTTCTTGGCGACAGTGGATTATTGTCTACATTACTTCTTGTAATTACATCCGATGACATTTTTCTCGAGGGAGAAGCCTCTGGATTACCCGAGGCTAAACCAATGTAAGATTGCCCTTTCAGGTCAACAGTAGTGAGTTTCATTTCATTTATCATTCATATATTGTTCATTTTCCTGTACTCCTACATTTTTTTTGTAGGCTGAGTCAATGAATATGTTAATTGATCAGCTCTGTAGAACAAAAATGCTTGAAGGAGTAAAGTATACATATTCGAATGAGTGTTTTACATCAAAGGTGGGTTAACATGAATGCTATTATGAAACTTAATGAATTTACATTTGCCCTGAGCTATTTTTTCAAAATGACTCCAACCTCTCCCTTGGTTGGTGACTACCACTGTTGAAAGAATTAAATATCTATGAAGTGTGAAGCGGATATTGTATATTGAAGTTGAACATTTCTACACGGAACAAAATGATTTACATGAATTCTTGTACAAAATAATGTGGTTAGATGTAAGTGGAGAAAGTTTAAGGTAATGAAGGAAAGAAATTTGAAAATCTTGATTTTACTGACAGTAATATACTTGTTGAAAGACTATCCTTGAATTGCTTGTTCACAGTTCACATTATGAGAATGATTAGATTCACTTGATGCTTTAGTACTTATTTACCTGTTATTCATCTATAATAGTCATGTGGAGAGAGAGCTAAGGATGCTAATGTTTATTTATTTTTTGTGTGTCCGTGTAATTGCTAAAGTAGCATGTGCATATACAAAATTATACTGTCACATTCCCTGTGAAGCATTACAATATTGCAAACATCCAAGAAAACAAAACGTTTTATTTGAATAAGAAATGTTTTATATGCTTGTTTTTTTTTTCAATAGAAGTGGGATTTCATTTAACATATTACCTACTGATGCAGCTGGTTATCTTCATATAATCAATCAAATGAAGGAGCTCATAACTGGAGTAGGCAAGAAGACCTATACTTTGGTTATGGGAAAGCCAAAACCAAATAAACTTGCTAACTTTCCTGAGGTGAATGGCAATAATAGTAGTAGAAATTTGATACTTTTTGTAGATAGTATAGTTAGTAAATATGATATGGTGAATAGGATGATAGAAAATAAACTGTATTACATAAAAATAAAGAAAATAAAATTTGATTTATGCCAATTTGAGTTAGGCATTGTTTTATAGATTAGTCTAGTTTCCTACTAACAAAAGTTTCATACTAACATTTTGTCCTATTTTTGGTAAGCATTGACATTTGAAGGAGTAATATACTTGTGAACTTTCTGGTGTGGGGTGTTTCTTTTCAGACTTGACAGGTAGATTAATAGAGGTGAAAAAGTATTATTAATTAATTGTGTTTGACACTATTTGCATGATAACAATAGTTGAATGTTTCAAAAGTAAAGGTTTGTACCCTATGATCAATGATGTTAATAGTTTAGTATTTAACCTTTTTGCCGTTTTGCAGTAGGAAAAATGAAAATATTAGTTACTAGGGTGTAGTACTTCATTTCTCACAAGGGATACCTATATGCTTGCACTGTTGCAACCTTCTGATTAGTTTGATTGTGAGAAAACGTATGAATATGTGCTTTCTAACATATTGGATACTATTTTGTTTATGGTGGATGGAACTGTGGGCAAATGATACTGAATCTGACATATCGAACATTAAGCTATCCCTGTAGATTGTTGGATTGGATTACAAAATGGGTTTAGTTTTTCATGTTGATCATGCATTGATTGGTAGAGTCCTTCAATTAATTTTGGTTTATTTTTGGTTAATGTGTTTTGATTATAATATAGTCTTTGATTTCAAGGATTTGCAATACCAAAAGATGTAAAAAAAAGTTGCAAAATTTGATTTTCATGGGCAGCCAACGGAACTCAAACAAAATTAGATATTGTTTTAGTTTTTTTTTTTTTTAGTAATGTAACGAACATATTTTTAGTATGTTAATTTAGTATTGAACATCTTTCTTTTTAATATATGAATAATTAGTTGGATAAACATATTAATATGTTGAACAATGCAGTTTATTTTATATATAATATTCAGTTTTATTAATATTATTTTATTGCATGTTTGGTTAATAAAACTAATTTTATTATAATTTCATTTTATTACAATCAAAACCTAAAAAAAAAAAGATGTACACATTTCCAGTGGTTTCAGCAAAACTTTGCTAATTTTGGCGGTTTCATTAAAATCCTCGCTAATTCCAGCGGTTTTAGTAAAACTCTTGCTAATTCCGGTGGTTTGAGCAAAACCTCCGCTAATTCTAGCGGTTTCATTAAAACCCCCGCTAATTTCAGCGGTTTCAGCAAATTCCCCACTAATTTTGGCGGTTTCAACAAAACTCCCGTTAATTCCGATGGTTGTAGTAAACCCCCCGCTAATAGTGACGCAGCTTTTGTCCGTGATTTTCACAGCTTTTCCCAGGGGTTTTCCTAACCTTGGATAACATACTTTCTGGGAGTTAAAACCGCTAGAAACGAAAAAAATAATATCCGGTAAAAATCTAAATTTTTGTAGTGTATATGTGATGGTTTTATCTATACTATCAATATATCTAATTTATATATCTAGAGAGAAATTGTGAATTAGATATTTTATTGACTTTCTTTAATTTTTAAAACATTAGTGCATAAAAATAAATAAATACACTTGAATCTCCCTTTTTATTCTATGGAATACTTGTATATTGGAAAAGTCACATATGCGCACTCTGACCATGCCGAGATCGCAGTTCCAGTCATTTACCTGGTGCATTCAACACATACTTGGTTCCTACTAACAAGAAGCAGAAGAAGAAATTTTCTTTATCAAACCGATTTGACGAGGTTTCTATCACATTTTCACTTTGCTGCTAAGTACAGTAAACTAAATATAACTATTTATCTCTACTTATGTTTTTGTGTTTGTAGCACTGAAACAACTAAATTTTCTAAGTTATGGAATGAAGTAATTTGTAGTTTCGGTGAGGAAGATATCAATCAACTTTTATATTCACTAACTATCTTATGTACTCCTACAATTCACATTAGCCCAATAACGAATTTCTTTCTTCCTTGAATGCTTTCTTTTATTTATTTTTTACTTTTAAATGGGTATAGTACGTTTTGAAAAATGCTAATTGGTTTTTTCATTGCATGGTCTTTTTCTTTAACTTCTTTTCCACTTTCAATGTAGATATTCTAAGAGGAGGGGACAATGGAAAGCTGCAACACAATCCCAGGAGTTCTTTAGGACTCTTAAACGATATTACAACAATGCTTACATGATACTGAGAAGAAAAATGCAATTAACATGTATGTGGCACGTTGTATTTCTTAACTATTTATTGATTTTTACTTTAATTGTTTGTGTACGGTAATACCATTTCCATATATTTTTATCAATTTATTAAATATGTAATTATATATATATATATATATATATATATATATATATATATATATATATATTATGAAAAGAAAGGTTAAAATAATAATCATTGAATGATCAATTTTATAAAATGATGTCATTTCATTTTTTAAATTATTTTAATGAATATATTTCTAAATATTAAAATAAAAAGCATATACAACTCATGTTCAATGTTGTCAATATTCATTTTGTTAAGATCATATATCCTTGTTACAATCGTACGTTCCAACTTTTTAAGATCTTGCAACACACCTTTGGATCCTATGTAGAATTTTAATCTTGACAACATTATTTATTATTGACACTAAAAGGAAAATATTTCTCTGACAATATTTTTGTTTTCTGTCAATCACTAATTCTTATTTTACTAAGTCTTGTTAATATTCAGTCTTCCTAATTTGCTTTGGAGAAAGTTAATTCAATCCTAAATACCAATTGTCATCACATTCCTAATTATTAAATTCACTAAATGTATCTTAATATCTTATTACTATTTGGCATATATTCTTAATCTATATTAGTGTTACCTTCTCTATTCCTGATATTATTATAACTAATTATTTTAATCTGCCCCATCACATATATGTATATACTTTTAGTTTTATTGTTTTTGCTTATACATGCTTTAATTTTATTTATTTACTATGGTCATACAAACCTATTGAGCTTAAACAGGATATATGGTTTCAAAGCCTAAGTCAAACAATATCAAGTAGACACCAATTAAGGTGTTTTATGTGTAGTATAGTCTTGACTTTGATAATTAAATTACTGAATGACCTTATGTGACTTTTAGTTCACATCGTGGCTAGCTATATTGTACTGATTAGGTGAATATACGGTTGAAATGACTTACTATTAACAATTTAAACTTGCATATGGTATATAGTTGTTTCTTATCATGCACTGAATTTGTTTGGAGTTTACTAGAGTTTTTGTTCGCTATGATGTTCAAATTATGAAGATGTTTTCTACTTTTCGTTTTCAAGTGTCCAAAACAACCCAACAACAATCATTATAGGTATTACGTGTATCGATATATGAAGGAAATTATCACATACTGTGAAGGAGGGACAATTCTAACTAATGTAAGTTATCTTCATTGTCACAATTAATTTGTAGTAAAAAATTAATTAACTAATTTTATATTATTTTTCTTTCTTGCAGTATTTGTCTAGTTGCAGATGTGAACAATATCGTGATAATCAAATAATTGAAGTTAGGAAAGATTGATGTTTATAGATAATTAGTACATGATTATAAGTTATGTTATAGTGATGTACATGCTTATAGGTAATGATATGATATATATGTTATGGTTGTATATATTGTCTTATAAAGCAATGTCATGTCATGACACGTATGGGATGATTCAACGATTATATTTTGAAATATTATTGCACCAATAAATTTTATTCATACTAATGAACATTCTTTTTTAGATCTTTGTCTTTTTCATATTTTTCTTAATATTTTATATTTTTTTTGCATATAATAGAACCAATAGATAGCACAGATTTGTACAAAATAAAACCAATACTTTATATTTTCTTTTGAAATTTTTTAAAATTTTTTCAAATATTTTATTAAAAATCATTTTTTTAAAAAAATTAGACCAATAGATAGCACTTATTTAAACAAACGCTATCTAATGTTAGACAGTGTAACATCCCAAAATATATAGTATAAACTATATAAATAGTAGTAAACATTATAATATGATAGAACAGTTAAAGACTTGCAGATAAAGAGTTAATCTTACAGTCATCCAAAATGACTATAATATTTAAAACTTTATATACAATAGAGTATTTCAAAACTATACAAAACAACTAAAGGATCCTAACTAAACTAAACAGCAGCGTCATCACCCTCCAAGACCTGCTCCAAGGGCACCTCGCCTACATCTGCTCACATCCAAATGGATGATCATTACAAAAGAAAACACCACACAAACCACATACAAACACAAGCAGAAGGGTGAGCTAGATATACAAAGATCATACAATTATAATAGCATGCAACATACAAAGTTCATTCAACAAAAGTATATTAAATCACACATCCTAACATGTTATATTCTAGACTTGACTCGTCCAGACTTAAAATGATTGTCGAGCTATGGTAGGTTATACACTCGTGGTGGCCTCTACTGCTTTGCAAAGTCATTGCCAATAGGTTTCACTCTACCACACTCACGAGGTTAGTCTGTTCCGGGCCTTGAGGTATACTAGAAGCCCCCAAGACTAAGACCTCCTACTATTCCTCAAGACATGGTTCAATCCTTTCTACTTGAGAATGATTGACCATTGGAGTTTCAGGATAACCCCCAACACTAAGCTCTTGCATTCATTCTAAACAACCTAGAATCTCACCAAGAGATTCTACCATGAAACTTACTTTCACCACTTTGAATCACATACTTTTATTTGTAATTGAACTCATAACAATTCTCAATTATATACCAACCTCCACCTTCAAATATAATTCACAATACACACCACAAATAATTTGATCAAATTCAATACAAAGCAATTTAAAGAACAATTGTTTCAAACCTTTCGCTTTGCGCACCCAATTCGTAAGACGAAACCAGAAGTTCCTCGCACAACGACTTGTCTCGCTATGCGAATTAACTCGCAGAGATACCAGACCTCAACCTCTCGCATAGCGACCCCAGGTTGCTATGCGCAAGTCCAAACAGAGACCAACCTTCCCAACCCAGTCGCTATGCGACCCCTTTTCACTCTTCGAATAAAATCATAAATAACCCCAGACCCCAACTAGGCGCATTATGCCCTAATTCGCCATGCGAATCACTACACAAAGAGCAACTCACTCCAACCATTCGCACAACGCCCAAACTCGATGTGCGAATTTCCAGACAGAGATCAACCTCTCAAGTCATTCGCACAGCGCACCAACTCGTTGTGCGAATGCCCTTGGGAAAGAGCAACTCGTTATGCGAAACTATTCGCATAACGAGTCTGCATAATCTGTAGAACATAATTCTGCAGATTTATGCAACTCAACCACAATTTACCTATTCTCACTATTTTTCTCAACTTTTAACACTCCTAGATTGTATTATATACCTAATTAGACTTTTCTAAGTGATTCTAAACATGCCTACTACCAATTTAAAGTGAATATAAACCAATTCTTACTCTAAAACATTCAATTCCACAACTTAGAGACCCAAAATCAATTCTACGACTTTGCCCAGGGTTTTGACCATTTGAAAGACTCACACAAGTCACAAATGACTTACCTATACTCTCTAAACAAACCAAATAAGCACTTGACCTCTAATTCTCAAATTCATTACTTCACTTCCTCTAAAATAACCTAAAACACTATCAATTAACTGAACTTTCTATCTAATAGCTACTATAACAGAATTCAATCATCTAACATACTCAATTACAGTTACACATCACATCTAATCAATTCACTAACAATATTTCACAGTTTCATAAATAAACATTTCCAAGAATACTGATGGTTTTGCCCCTAAGTTGCTTGGTTTGGCTCTCCACAATTCTAACAGGCTGCAATTCAACAAACAGATCTTCTCTCGCTTGCACATCTTCAGCTTCTAACACATGAGATGGATCAGGTACATATTTCCTGAGCTGTGAGACATGAAACACTGAATGAAGATTCGCCACCTGGGGTGGCATGGTTATCTCATAAGCAACTGGCCCCACTCGTCTCCAGATCTGATAAGGACCAAGATACCTAGGAGATAGCTTCCTAGCACGAATGGCTATTCCCACACAAGTAGTAGGAGTCACTCTGAGGAAAACATAATCCCTAACTGTAAACTCCAAAGGTCTTCGTTTCTGATCAGCATAGGACTTCTACCTACTCTAAGATGCCTGCATCCTCTCCTGAATCAACTTCACTTTATCTGTAGTCTGCTGAATCAAATATGACTCGATCAATACTGATTCTCCCTCTTGAAACCAACAAAGAGGTGTTCTACATCTTCTCCCATACAGTGCCTCAAATGGTGTCATACAAATGTTGGCCTGAAAACTGTTGTTGTAGGTGAACTCCACCAGCGACAACACCTCATCCCAGACTCCCAAGTGATCTAAGGCACACGTCCTCAGCAAATCCTCAAGTGATTGGATCGTTCTCTCTGACTGGCCATCAGTCTGGGGATGATACGCTGAACTCATCTACAATCTGCTACCCATCTCACTCTAAAGCGTCTGTCATAATCTAGAAGTGAACCGCGGATCTCTATCTGAAATAATGCTAGAAAGCACCCCATGCAGTCTCACAACCTCTCTAATATACAACTGTGTCAGCTTTGCCATCGACATTCTCAAATTTACAGCCAAGAAATGAGCACTCTTTGTCAACCTGTCCACAATCACCCAAATAGCATCATGACATCGGACCATACGTGGAAAATGGGTAACAAAATCCATAGCTATGCTATCCCATTTCCACTCAGGAATCTCCAACTGCTGTAACAAACCATCGGGTCTCTGATGCTCCACTTTAGCTTTTTGACAGGTTAAACAAGAAGAGACAAACTACGCTACATCACTCTTCATCCTAGACCACCAGAAAGATTCCTTGAGATCCTGATACATTTTAGTCATGCCAGGATGCATGTTAAAACGACTCTGATGACCCTCCTCAAGGATCAATCTCCTTAACTCAGAATCACTAGGAACACAATCCCTGCCTCTAAACAACAGTATACTGTCAATCCCCACAACGAAGTCTCTACCTTAATTTGTACCAATCAACCCCACTGACCTCTGAAGCTCGACATCTGACAAATGTTTCTCCCTGATACGGTCCAACAGATCACTCGACACTACCAAAGTGTTGCATCTGAAACAATCAGGTTCAAACTCCACATGCAATCTTAAATCTCTAAATCTCTCAACCAACCCCAACTCTCTGACCATCAAAGTTGAGACATGCACTGACTTCCTGCTCAATGCATCTGCTACTGCATTAACTTTTCCAAGATGGTAAAGGAGATCAAAGTCATAATCCTTGAGAAACTCCATCCATCTCCTTTGTCTCATGTTAAGCTCTTTCTAATCAAAGAGATACTTCAAACTCTTATGATCACTGAACACTTGGAATTGTGCACCATATAGATAGTGCCTCCAAATCTTCAAAGCAAACACAACTGCTGCCAACTCTAAGTGATGAGTGGGATAGTTCTTCTCATGAACCTTGACTTGCCTTGAGGCATAGACGACCACCTTCTTTTCCTGCATCAGCACACACCCCAGTCCCTGATAAGAAGCATCACAGAAAACCTCGAAAGGTTTACCTGTGTCAGGGATTACCAACACTGGGGCACTCGTCAACCTTTGCTTTAGCTTTGGAAAGCTAGACTCACACTTGTCTATCCAAGCAAAAGGCTGATTCTTTCTAGTCAACTGCGTCAACGACGCCATAATCCTGGAGAAACCCTCAATGAAACGACGGTAGTAGCCCGCTAAACCCACAAAGCTTTTGATCTCAGTAGCTGACTTTGGTCTCTCCCACTGAAGTACTGCCTGAACATTGTCCGGATCCACATAAATCCCACCAGCAGAAATCACATGACCCAGAAACTGAACTTCTTCCAACTAATATCACACTTAGACAGTTTAGCTTACAACTTCTTCTCTCTTAAAATCTTAAGCATTGTCCTAAGGTGATCCTNAATTCACTAAATGTATCTTAATATCTTATTACTATTTGGCATATATTCTTAATCTATATTAGTGTTACCTTCTCTATTCCTGATATTATTATAACTAATTATTTTAATCTGCCCCATCACATATATGTATATACTTTTAGTTTTATTGTTTTTACTTATACATGCTTTAATTTTATTTATTTACTATGGTCATACAAACCTATTGAGCTTAAACAGGATATATGGTTTCAAAGCCTAAGTCAAACAATATCAAGTAGACACCAATTAAGGTGTTTTATGTGTAGTATAGTCTTGACTTTGATAATTAAATTACTGAATGACCTTATGTGACTTTTAGTTCACATCGTGGCTAGCTATATTGTACTGATTAGGTGAATATACGGTTGAAATGACTTACTATTAACAATTTAAACTTGCATATGGTATATAGTTGTTTCTTATCATGCACTGAATTTGTTTGGAGTTTACTAGAGTTTTTGTTCGCTATGATGTTCAAATTATGAAGATGTTTTCTACTTTTCGTTTTCAAGTGTCCAAAACAACCCAACAACAATCATTATAGGTATTACGTGTATCGATATATGAAGGAAATTATCACATACTGTGAAGGAGGGACAATTCTAACTAATGTAAGTTATCTTCATTATCACAATTAATTTGTAGTAAAAAATTAATTAACTAATTTTATATTATTTTTCTTTCTTGCAGTATTAGTCTAGTTGCAGATGTGAACAATATCGTGATAATCAAATAATTGAAGTTAGGAAAGATTGATGTTTATAGATAATTAGTACATGATTATAAGTTATGTTATAGTGATGTACATGCTTATAGGTAATGATATGATATATATGTTATGGTTGTATATATTGTCTTATAAAGCAATGTCATGTCATGACACGTATGGGATGATTCAACGATTATATTTTGAAATATTATTGCACCAATAAATTTTATTCATACTAATGAACATTCTTTTTTAGATCTTTGTCTTTTTCATATTTTTCTTAATATTTTATATTTTTTTTTGCATATAATAGAACCAATAGATAGCACAGATTTGTACAAAATAAAACCAATACTTTATATTTTCTTTTGAAATTTTTAAAAAAATTTTAAAATATTTTATTAAAAATCATTTTTTTAAAAAACAATTAGACCAATAGATAGCGCTTATTTAAACAAACGCTGTCTATTGTTAGACAGTGTAACATCCCAAAATATATAGTATAAACTATATAAATAGTAGTCAACATTATAATATGATAGAACACTTAAAGACTTGCAGATAAAGAGTTAATCTTACAGTCATCCAAAATGACTATAATATTTAAAACTTTATATACAATAGAGTATTTCAAAACTATACAAAACAACTAAAGGATCCTAACTAAACTAAACAGCAGCGTCATCACCCTCCAAGACCTGCTCCAAGGGCACCTCGCCTACATCTGCTCACATCCAAATGGATGATCATTACAAAAGAAAACACCACACAAACCACATACAAACACAAGCAGAAGGGTGAGCTAGATATACAAAGATCATACAATTATAATAGCATGCAACATACAAAGTTCATTCAACAAAAGTATATTAAATCACACATCCTAACATGTTATATTCTAGACTTGACTCGTCCAGACTTAAAATGATTGTCGAGCTATGGTAGGTTATACACTCGTGGTGGCCTCTACTGCTTTGCAAAGTCATTGCCAATAGGTTTCACTCTACCACACTCACGAGGTTAGTCTGTTCCGGGCCTTGAGGTATACTAGAAGCCCCCAAGACTAAGACCTCCTACTATTCCTCAAGACATGGTTCAATCCTTTCTACTTGAGAATGATTGACCATTGGAGTTTCAGGATAACCCCCAACACTAAGCTCTTGCATTCATTCTAAACAACCTAGAATCTCACCAAGAGATTCTACCATGAAACTTACTTTCACCACTTTGAATCACATACTTTTATTTGTAATTGAACTCATAACAATTCTCAATTATATACCAACCTCCACCTTCAAATATAATTCACAATACACACCACAAATAATTTGATCAAATTCAATACAAAGCAATTTAAAGAACAATTGTTTCAAACCTTTCGCTTTGCGCACCCAATTCGTAAGACGAAACCAGAAGTTCCTCGCACAACGACTTGTCTCGCTATGCGAATTAACTCGCAGAGATACCAGACCTCAACCTCTCGCATAGCGACCCCAGGTTGCTATGCGCAAGTCCAAACAGAGACCAACCTTCCCAACCCAGTCGCTATGCGACCCCTTTTCACTCTTCGAATAAAATCATAAATAACCCCAGACCCCAACTAGGCGCATTATGCCCTAATTCGCCATGCGAATCACTACACAAAGAGCAACTCACTCCAACCATTCGCACAACGCCCAAACTCGATGTGCGAATTTCCAGACAGAGATCAACCTCTCAAGTCATTCGCACAGCGCACCAACTCGTTGTGCGAATGCCCTTGGGAAAGAGCAACTCGTTATGCGAAACTATTCGCATAACGAGTCTGCATAATCTGTAGAACATAATTCTGCAGATTTATGCAACTCAACCACAATTTACCTATTCTCACTATTTTTCTCAACTTTTAACACTCCTAGATTGTATTATATACCTAATTAGACTTTTCTAAGTGATTCTAAACATGCCTACTACCAATTTAAAGTGAATATAAACCAATTCTTACTCTAAAACATTCAATTCCACAACTTAGAGACCCAAAATCAATTCTACGACTTTGCCCAGGGTTTTGACCATTTGAAAGACTCACACAAGTCACAAATGACTTACCTATACTCTCTAAACAAACCAAATAAGCACTTGACCTCTAATTCTCAAATTCATTACTTCACTTCCTCTAAAATAACCTAAAACACTATCAATTAACTGAACTTTCTATCTAATAGCTACTATAACAGAATTCAATCATCTAACATACTCAATTACAGTTACACATCACATCTAATCAATTCACTAACAATATTTCACAGTTTCATAAATAAACATTTCCAAGAATACTGATGGTTTTGCCCCTAAGTTGCTTGGTTTGGCTCTCCACAATTCTAACAGGCTGCAATTCAACAAACAGATCTTCTCTCGCTTGCACATCTTCAGCTTCTAACACATGAGATGGATCAGGTACATATTTCCTGAGCTGTGAGACATGAAACACTGAATGAAGATTCGCCACCTGGGGTGGCATGGTTATCTCATAAGCAACTGGCCCCACTCGTCTCCAGATCTGATAAGGACCAAGATACCTAGGAGATAGCTTCCTAGCACGAATGGCTATTCCCACACAAGTAGTAGGAGTCACTCTGAGGAAAACATAATCCCTAACTGTAAACTCCAAAGGTCTTCGTTTCTGATCAGCATAGGACTTCTACCTACTCTAAGATGCCTGCATCCTCTCCTGAATCAACTTCACTTTATCTGTAGTCTGCTGAATCAAATATGACTCGATCAATACTGATTCTCCCTCTTGAAACCAACAAAGAGGTGTTCTACATCTTCTCCCATACAGTGCCTCAAATGGTGTCATACAAATGTTGGCCTGAAAACTGTTGTTGTAGGTGAACTCCACCAGCGACAACACCTCATCCCAGACTCCCAAGTGATCTAAGGCACACGTCCTCAGCAAATCCTCAAGTGATTGGATCGTTCTCTCTGACTGGCCATCAGTCTGGGGATGATACGCTGAACTCATCTACAATCTGCTACCCATCTCACTCTAAAGCGTCTGTCATAATCTAGAAGTGAACCGCGGATCTCTATCTGAAATAATGCTAGAAAGCACCCCATGCAGTCTCACAACCTCTCTAATATACAACTGTGTCAGCTTTGCCATCGACATTCTCAAATTTACAGCCAAGAAATGAGCACTCTTTGTCAACCTGTCCACAATCACCCAAATAGCATCATGACATCGGACCATACGTGGAAAATGGGTAACAAAATCCATAGCTATGCTATCCCATTTCCACTCAGGAATCTCCAACTGCTGTAACAAACCATCGGGTCTCTGATGCTCCACTTTAGCTTTTTGACAGGTTAAACAAGAAGAGACAAACTACGCTACATCACTCTTCATCCTAGACCACCAGAAAGATTCCTTGAGATCCTGATACATTTTAGTCATGCCAGGATGCATGTTAAAACGACTCTGATGACCCTCCTCAAGGATCAATCTCCTTAACTCAGAATCACTAGGAACACAATCCCTGCCTCTAAACAACAGTATACTGTCAATCCCCACAACGAAGTCTCTACCTTAATTTGTACCAATCAACCCCACTGACCTCTGAAGCTCGACATCTGACAAATGTTTCTCCCTGATACGGTCCAACAGATCACTCGACACTACCAAAGTGTTGCATCTGAAACAATCAGGTTCAAACTCCACATGCAATCTTAAATCTCTAAATCTCTCAACCAACCCCAACTCTCTGACCATCAAAGTTGAGACATGCACTGACTTCCTGCTCAATGCATCTGCTACTGCATTAACTTTTCCAAGATGGTAAAGGAGATCAAAGTCATAATCCTTGAGAAACTCCATCCATCTCCTTTGTCTCATGTTAAGCTCTTTCTAATCAAAGAGATACTTCAAACTCTTATGATCACTGAACACTTGGAATTGTGCACCATATAGATAGTGCCTCCAAATCTTCAAAGCAAACACAACTGCTGCCAACTCTAAGTGATGAGTGGGATAGTTCTTCTCATGAACCTTGACTTGCCTTGAGGCATAGACGACCACCTTCTTTTCCTGCATCAGCACACACCCCAGTCCCTGATAAGAAGCATCACAGAAAACCTCGAAAGGTTTACCTGTGTCAGGGATTACCAACACTGGGGCACTCGTCAACCTTTGCTTTAGCTTTGGAAAGCTAGACTCACACTTGTCTATCCAAGCAAAAGGCTGATTCTTTCTAGTCAACTGCGTCAACGACGCCATAATCCTGGAGAAACCCTCAATGAAACGACGGTAGTAGCCCGCTAAACCCACAAAGCTTTTGATCTCAGTAGCTGACTTTGGTCTCTCCCACTGAAGTACTGCCTGAACATTGTCCGGATCCACATAAATCCCACCAGCAGAAATCACATGACCCAGAAACTGAACTTCTTCCAACTAATATCACACTTAGACAGTTTAGCTTACAACTTCTTCTCTCTTAAAATCTTAAGCATTGTCCTAAGGTGATCCTCATGCTCCTCCCGCGTCTTAGAATAAATCAATATGTCATCTATAAAGACAACAACAAATTTATCCAAGAACGGCCTGAAGATTTTGTTCATATAATCCATGAATATGGCTGGAGCATTAGTCACACCAAAAGGCATAACTACATACTCATAGTGACTATATCTGGACCTAAAGGCAGTCTTCTTCACATCACCTGCCTTGACCTGAATCTAATGATAACCTGACCTCAAGTCTATCTTGGAGAACATCGTAGCTCCATGCAGTTGATCCATCAAGTCATTAATCCCAAGTAGAGGGTACTTGATGGTTAATTTATTCAACTACCTGTAATTTATACACAACTTGGAGCTACCATCCTTCTTCTTCACAAGCAACATCAGTGCGCCCTACGACGATACACTAGGCCTGATGAACAGCTTCTTCAACAAATCTTCAATCTGATTCTGCAACTCAACTAACTCTGCTAGAGCCATACGATACAGGGCTATTGACATTGGCCCTACACCTGGAACCAGATCAATAGAGAATTCAACCTCCCTCTAAGGAGGCAATACTAGCACTTCCTGAGGAAACACATCAAGAAAGTCACTCACAACGGAGTGATTCACCCTCTGGCTACCTTGCTCCACCTCTAGATGAGTTAGCACCATGAAACAAACTGAACCTCCGGCCAACTCTTGCCTCACTTGTCCCGAAGATAACAATGTCAGCTCCTTAACCTCAGGAAACAATAGTTTCTTCTCACCACAGTCTATAAGGATGTGATTGGCAGATAGTCAATCCATCCCTAAGATCACCTCTAACCCTTGTAGAGGTAAAAAAATCAAGTTCACCTTGAACTGACGCCCTTCTACTACTACAGAACATCTAGCACAAACCATAGATGTCTTAACCAGCCCCGAAGTGGGAGTAGATACAGTCAGATCATATTGTAGCTCCCTCACTGCCAACCCCAGATTCTCTACACAAGATTCTGACACAAAAGAGTGTGTCCCTCAGAATCAAACAATACACAACACGGCTTCCCAAACAACAAACAACAACTAGTGATGAGATTACTTGAGCTAGCCGCCTCGGCTCCTGTCAACGCATAAACTCTACCAGCTGCTTGTGGTCTACCACCACCCCTCTACATTGATCTCCCCGCCTGATGAGTCTGTGAACCTGCCCTCCTAACCGTAGGGAAGTCCCTAACATAATGGCCATCTCGGTGACAGATGTTACACCTCTTAAACCCCACCATCTGAGGGTAAGCCGATTGAAGATGTGGACCTCCACACATATAACATCTCACAACATTGGAGACTAGACTGCCCCGAATGAACGGAAGGCTGAGAGGAAGAACCCCTAGACCCAGAAGTGGATGGTCTAGGATAAGGGGTCCTCCTAGAACTAAAGTTGCCCCTAGACATTACTAAACCTCCAACCCTCAGTGGTTGGCTCTACTGACCCTCAACTTCTCTCTTTGTCTTCTCTAAGACCTTGGCCCTTTCTCCTAAAACTGGAAACTCTTTGATGCAAAGACCAACCACCAATAGTTTCACATCACCCCTCAAACCGTTCTCAAATTTTTTGCATTGTCATTCTTCATCCATGGCTAAGGTGTGAAACCGAAGCAAATGCTTGAATTTATCTACATATTCTGAAATAGTCATATTCCCTTGGACCAAATGTAGGAACTCCACCTCCTTGGCAAACCTTACACTGTCTGGAAAGTACTCAGTGTAAAATTTCCACTTAAAAACTTCCCATGAAATCTGGATTCCACTACTTTCCAACAAAGACCTAGTGCTACTCCACCAATGGCTAGTTTCCCAAATAACAGATATTTTGAGAAAGCCAGCCTATTTACCTCTAGACACATCTTAGCATTATAAATCCTTTTTATATCTCTAAACCACTAATCTGATTCATCAGGGCTGCATTTTCCAGTAAACTTAGCTGGATGATACTGAAGGAAGCTTTCCAAGCCCCACTCTTGAGGCTGATAGGATGAAGAAGGTCTTGTTGTAGCCTTGCCACTTAGCATTAAATCTAAATACTGCCTCTAGGATGTCTCAGTTGACACCCTGGCAGCCTCTAACTGCTGCAAAGCCATAGTATGTTGGTTAACCAACGCAGTATTCTGTTGCTGCATTGCTTCTAGCACAGACTCCATCATTATCATCACATTGGATGTGTCAGGATTATGAGGTGGAGAAGGAGGAGACCTATCTGCCATCTTCTGTTCACACAGAGAGAAAAAGTCATCAGTCTGACTCAAAGAGACAAGGACAACCGCTATACATAGTATAACCTACAAGATTCCTAAGGAAAGAACTGCTATGATATCATTAATGTAACATCCCAAAATATATAGTATAAACTATATAAATAGTAGTNGGTGGCATGGTTATCTCATAAGCAACTGGCCCCACTCGTCTCCAGATCTGATAAGGACCAAGATACCTAGGAGATAACTTCCTAGCACGAATGGCTATTCCCACACAAGTAGTAGGAGTCACTCTGAGGAAAACATAATCCCTAACTGTAAACTCCAAAGGTCTTCGTATCTGATCAGCATAGGACTTCTACCTACTCTAAGAAGCCTACATCCTCTCCTGAATCAACTTCACTTTATCTGTAGTCTGCTGAATCAAATATGACTCAATCAATACTGATTCTCCCTCTTGAAACCAACAAAGAGGTGTTCTACATCTTCTCCCAAACAGTGCCTCAAATGGTGTCATACAAATGTTGGCCTGAAAACTATTGTTGTAGGTGAACTCCACCAGCGACAACACCTCATCCCAGACTCCCAAGTGATCAAAAACACACGTCCTCAACAAATCCTCAAGTGAAAAGATCGTTCTCTCTAACTGGCCATCAGTCTAGGGATGATACGCTGAACTCATCTACAATCTGCTACCCATCTCACTCTAAAGCGTCTGTCAAAATCTAGAAGTGAACCGCGGATCTCTATCTGAAATAATGCTAGAAAGCACCCCATGCAGTCTCACAACCTCTCTAATATACAACTGTGTCAGCTTTGCCATCGACATTCTCAAATTTACAGCCAAGAAATGAGCACTCTTTGTCAACCTGTCCACAATCACCCAAATAGCATCATGACATCGGACCATACGTGGAAAATGGGTAACAAAATCCATAGCTATGCTATCCCATTTCCACTCAGGAATCTCCAACTGCTGTAACAAACCATCGGGTCTCTGATGCTCCACTTTAGCTTTTTGACAGGTTAAACAAGAAGAGACAAACTACGCTACATCACTCTTCATCCTAGACCACCAGAAAGATTCCTTGAGATCCTGATACATTTTAGTCATGCCAGGATGCATGTTAAAACGACTCTGATGACCCTCCTCAAGGATCAATCTCCTTAACTCAGAATCACTAGGAACACAATCCCTGCCTCTAAACAACAGTATACTGTCAATCCCCACAACGAAGTCTCTACCTTAATTTGTACCAATCAACCCCACTGACCTCTGAAGCTCGACATCTGACAAATGTTTCTCCCTGATACGGTCCAACAGATCACTCGACACTACCAAAGTGTTGCATCTGAAACAATCAGGTTCAAACTCCACATGCAATCTTAAATCTCTAAATCTCTCAACCAACCCCAACTCTCTGACCATCAAAGTTGAGACATGCACTGACTTCCTGCTCAATGCATCTGCTACTGCATTAACTTTTCCAAGATGGTAAAGGAGATCAAAGTCATAATCCTTGAGAAACTCCATCCATCTCCTTTGTCTCATGTTAAGCTCTTTCTAATCAAAGAGATACTTCAAACTCTTATGATCACTGAACACTTGGAATTGTGCACCATATAGATAGTGCCTCCAAATCTTCAAAGCAAACACAACTGCTGCCAACTCTAAGTGATGAGTGGGATAGTTCTTCTCATGAACCTTGACTTGCCTTGAGGCATAGACGACCACCTTCTTTTCCTGCATCAGCACACACCCCAGTCCCTAATAAGAAGCATCACAGAAAACCTCGAAAGGTTTACCTGTGTCAGGGATTACCAACACTGGGGCACTCGTCAACCTTTGCTTTAGCTTTGGAAAGCTAGACTCACACTTGTCTATCCAAGCAAAAGGCTGATTCTTTCTAGTCAACTGCGTCAACGACGCCATAATCCTGGAGAAACCCTCAATGAAACGACGGTAGTAGCCCGCTAAACCCACAAAGCTTTTGATCTCAGTAGCTGACTTTGGTCTCTCCCACTGAAGTACTGCCTGAACATTGTCCGGATCCACATAAATCCCACCAGCAGAAATCACATGACCCAGAAACTGAACTTCTTCCAACTAATATCACACTTAGACAGTTTAGCTTACAACTTCTTCTCTCTTAAAATCTTAAGCATTGTCCTAAGGTGATCCTCATGCTCCTCCCGCGTCTTAGAATAAATCAATATGTCATCTATAAAGACAACAACAAATTTATCCAAGAACGGCCTGAAGATTTTGTTCATATAATCCATGAATATGGCTGGAGCATTAGTCACACCAAAAGGCATAACTACATACTCATAGTGACTATATCTGGACCTAAAGGCAGTCTTCTTCACATCACCTGCCTTGACCTGAATCTAATGATAACCTGACCTCAAGTCTATCTTGGAGAACATCGTAGCTCCATGCAGTTGATCCATCAAGTCATTAATCCCAAGTAGAGGGTACTTGATGGTTAATTTATTCAACTACCTGTAATTTATACACAACTTGGAGCTACCATCCTTCTTCTTCACAAGCAACATCAGTGCGCCCTACGACGATACACTAGGCCTGATGAACAGCTTCTTCAACAAATCTTCAATCTGATTCTGCAACTCAACTAACTCTGCTAGAGCCATACGATACAGGGCTATTGACATTGGCCCTACACCTGGAACCAGATCAATAGAGAATTCAACCTCCCTCTAAGGAGGCAATACTAGCACTTCCTGAGGAAACACATCAAGAAAGTCACTCACAACGGAGTGATTCACCCTCTGGCTACCTTGCTCCACCTCTAGATGAGTTAGCACCATGAAACAAACTGAACCTCCGGCCAACTCTTGCCTCACTTGTCCCGAAGATAACAATGTCAGCTCCTTAACCTCAGGAAACAATAGTTTCTTCTCACCACAGTCTATAAGGATGTGATTGGCAGATAGTCAATCCATCCCTAAGATCACCTCTAACCCTTGTAGAGGTAAAAAAATCAAGTTCACCTTGAACTGACGCCCTTCTACTACTACAGAACATCTAGCACAAACCATAGATGTCTTAACCAGCCCCGAAGTGGGAGTAGATACAGTCAGATCATATTGTAGCTCCCTCACTGCCAACCCCAGATTCTCTACACAAGATTCTGACACAAAAGAGTGTGTCCCTCAGAATCAAACAATACACAACACGGCTTCCCAAACAACAAACAACAACTAGTGATGAGATTACTTGAGCTAGCCGCCTCGGCTCCTGTCAACGCATAAACTCTACCAGCTGCTTATGGTCTACCACCACCCCTCTACATTGATCTCCCCGCCTGATGAGTCTGTGAACCTGCCCTCCTAACCGTAGGAAAGTCCCTAACATAATGGCCATCTTGATGACAGATGTTACACCTCTTAAACCCCACCATCTGAGGGCAAGCCGATTGAAGATGTGGACCTCCACACATATAACATCTCACAACATTGGAGACTAGACTGCCCCGAATGAACGGAAGGCTGAGAGGAAGAACCCCTAGACCCAGAAGTGGATAGTCTAGGATAAGGGGTCCTCCTAGAACTAAAGTTGCCCCTAGACAATACTAAACCTCCAACCCTCAGTGGTTGGCTCTACTGACCCTCAACTTCTCTCTTTGTCTTCTCTAAGACCTTGGCCCTTTCTCCTAAAACTGGAAACTCTTTGATGCAAAGACCAACCACCAGTAGTTTCACATCACCCCTCAAACCGTTCTCAAATTTTTTGCATTGTCATTCTTCATCCATGGCTAAGGTGTGAAACCGAAGCAAATGCTAGAATTTATCTACATATTCTGAAATAGTCATATTCCCTTGGACCAAATGTAGGAACTCCACCTCCTTGGCAAACCTTACACTGTCTGGAAAGTACTCAGTGTAAAATTTCCACTTAAAAACATCCCATGAAATCTGGATTCCACTACTTTCCAACAAAGACCTAGTGCTACTCCACCAATGGCTAGTTTCCCCAGATAACAGATATTTTGAGAAAGCCAGCCTATTTACCTCTAGACACATCTTAGCATTATAAATCCATTTTATATCTCTAAACCACTAATCCGATTCATCAGGGCTGCATTTTCCAGTAAACTTAGCTGGATGATACTGAAGGAAGCTTTCCAAGCCCCACTCTTGAGGCTGATAGGATGAAGAAGGTCTTGTTGTAGCCTTGCCACTTAGCATTAAATCTAAATACTGCCTCTAGGATGTCTCAGTTGACACCCTGGCAGCCTCTAACTGCTGCAAAGCCATAGTATGTTGGTTAACCAACGCAGTATTCTGTTGCTGCATTGCTTCTAGCACAGACTCCATCATTATCATCACATTGGATGTGTCAGGATTATGAGGTGGAGAAGGAGGAGACCTATCTGCCATCTTCTGTTCACACAGAGAGAAAAAGTCATCAGTCTGACTCAAAGAGACAAGGACAACCGCTATACATAGTATAACCTACAAGATTCCTAAGGAAAGAACTGCTATGATATCATTAATGTAACATCCCAAAATATATAGTATAAACTATATAAATAGTAGTCAATATTATAATATGATAGAATAGTTAAAGACTTGCAGATAACGAGTTAATCTTATAGTCATCCAACATGGCTATAATATTTAAAACTTTATATACAATAGAATATTTCAAAACTATACAAAACAACTAAAGGATCCCAACTAAACTAAATAGTAGCGTTATCACCCTCCAAGGCCTGCTCCAAGGGCACCTCGTCTACCTCTGCTCACATCCAAATGGATGATCATTGCAAAATAAAACACCACACGAACCACATACAAACACAAGCAGAAGGGTGAGCTAGATATACAAAGATCATACAATTATAATAGCATGCAACATACAAAGTTCACTCAACCAAAGTATATTAAATCACACATCCTAACATGTTATATTCTAGACTTGACTCGTCCGGACTTAGAATGATTGTCGAGCTATGGCGGGTTATGCACTCGTGGTGGCCTCTATGCTTTGCAAAGCCATTAATGGGTTTCACCCTACCACACTCACAAGGTTAGTCTGTTCCGGGCCTTGAGGCATACTGGAAGTCCCCAAGACTAAGACCTCCTGCTACTCCTCACGACATGGTTCAATCCTCTCTACTTGAGAATGATTGACCATTGGAGTTTCAGGATAACCCTCAATACTAAGCTCCTGCATTCATTCTAAACAACCTGGAATCTCACCAAGAGATTCTACAATGAAACTTACTTTCTCCACTTTGAATCACATACTTTTATTTGTAATTGAACTCATAACAATTCTCAATTATATACCAACCTCCACCTTCAAATATAATTCACAATACACACCACAAATAATTTAATCAAATTCAATACAAAGCAATTTAAAGAACAATTGTTTCAAACATTTCGCCTTGCACACCCAATTCGCAAGGCGAAACCAGAAGTTCCTTGCATAGAGACTTGTCTCGCTATGCGAATTAACTCGCAGAGGTACTAGACCTCAACCACTTGCATAGCGACCCCAGGTCATTATGCGTAAGTCCAAACAGATACCAACCTTCCCAACACAGTCGCTATGCGACCCGTTTTCGCTCTTCGCATAAAATTAGAAATAACCCCAGACCCCAACCAGGCGCACTACGCCCTAATTCGCCATGTGAATCACTAGACAGATAACAACTCACTCCAACCATTCGCACAATGCCCAAACTCGATGTGCGAATTTCCAAACAGAGAGCAACCTCTCAAGTCATTCGCACAGCGCACCAACTCGTTGTGCGAATGCCCTTGGCAGAGAGCAACTCGTATCCGAAATTATTCGCATAGCTTGTCTGCATAATTTATAGAATGTAATTCTACATATTTATGCAACTCAACCACAATTTACCTACTCTAACTATTTTTCTCAACTTCTAACACTCCTAGATTGTATTATATACCTAATTAGACTTGTCTAAGTCATTCTAAACATGCCTACTACCAATCTAAAGTGATTATAAACCAATTCCTACTCTAAAACATTCAATTCCACAACTTAAAGACCCAAAATCAATTCTACCACTTTGCCCAGGTTTTTGACCATTTGAAAGACTCACACAAGTCACAAATGACTTACATATACTCTCTAAACAAACCAAATAAGCCCTTGACCTCTAATTCTCAAATTCACTACTTCACTTCCTCTAAAATAACCTAAACACTACCAATTCAGTGAACTTTCTATCTAATAGCTACTATAACATAATTCAATCATCTAACATACTTAATTACAGTTAGACATCACATCTAATCAGTTCACAAACAACATTTCATAGTTTCATAAATAAACATTTCCAAGAATACATGATTTAATCTACACAAGAACTACATTTCAGCTCAAACAGTAAAATTTGTAGAATTCAGTACACACACCTATCAAACTACCAATTCAAACAGAATATAGCTCCCCTTACCTCAAAGATTCACAGCACAGCTCATTGGATCACCTCTACAGTACCTTGCACCGCAAGGAAACTCAACAGGACCCTACAAATCATCAATTGGGGATCAAGAACAACTCTTAGAGCTAGAATTGGACAGAGAATGGATGAGAGAATGCACAAGACACATGCGACCAGCAGAGATTGCATGGTTTAGGTTCAAAAACAGCGGAGAAAAAGGGAAGAACAGCTTACCCGCTAGAATCGAGAAATTGATCGGTTAGTTATGAAGCCCTTTATGCGGTGGACGTCTGGGCACCTCCTAATCGTCAAGCCAACAACTCAGTAAGAAGAAAAGCTAGAGAGAAGGCAGAGAACGAGTAGAGAACAGAGGTTTTAGAGAGATGAAGTATAAATTGATGCATCTATGTTATAATTCTGTCTTAGATAAAGGAATCTCAACATTCAACCTCCCGAGAGATCTCCTAGTCCTGAGTTTTAGATATAGGTTCTATGTTAGACTGTTTTGTTGTTTACTTGCCATTTCATCTATGTTATAATTCTGTCTGTTATGTGTCTTCTTATAATGTAATCTTTATTTTCATAAATAAAATGATCTCTTGATTATATGCATCCTTTGATTAATTGAGGGGGAGATCATATTTAGGGGGAGCCCTTAACATCCGATCTTTTTGCTTCTGATCAAAAAGGGGGAGAAGAATAATACAAGGGGAGAAGTATAAATTATTACAGGTATTGCTAACCTTGTTGTTGTTTGTTAGCTTGTATGTTTTGCAGGTAAGCCAAACTTGCTTTTAAAATTGAATTTTTGATCATCATCAAAAAGGGGGAGATTGTTACCAATAAGGAGTATTGGTAAATCTTGAAGAAATTTGTTTTGATGATGCTACAAGAAGTTTTAGTTGCAGAAGATATTAGAATTAGTTAAAAGCAATTTGTAGAAATTAAATGTAGTAGGAAATTCTTGTAAACCTTGTAAACTTGCATTTTTAACTACAATAATCGATTATGATTAAGCAATAATCGATTATCACAAGTCATACTTGAATAATCGATTATCACTTCATATAATCGATTATCACATTTTTGAAAACCTATAACGGACTTGAATAATCGATTATCACTTACAATAATCGATTATTCATGGCNCATCAAGTCATTAATCCCAAGTAGAGGGTACTTGATGGTTAATTTATTCAACTACCTGTAATTTATACACAACTTGGAGCTACCATCCTTCTTCTTCACAAGCAACATCAGTGCGCCCTACGACGATACACTAGGCCTGATGAACAGCTTCTTCAACAAATCTTCAATCTGATTCTGCAACTCAACTAACTCTGCTAGAGCCATACGATACAGGGCTATTGACATTGGCCCTACACCTGGAACCAGATCAATAGAGAATTCAACCTCCCTCTAAGGAGGCAATACTAGCACTTCCTGAGGAAACACATCAAGAAAGTCACTCACAACGGAGTGATTCACCCTCTGGCTACCTTGCTCCACCTCTAGATGAGTTAGCACCATGAAACAAACTGAACCTCCGGCCAACTCTTGCCTCACTTGTCCCGAAGATAACAATGTCAGCTCCTTAACCTCAGGAAACAATAGTTTCTTCTCACCACAGTCTATAAGGATGTGATTGGCAGATAGTCAATCCATCCCTAAGATCACCTCTAACCCTTGTAGAGGTAAAAAAATCAAGTTCACCTTGAACTGACGCCCTTCTACTACTACAGAACATCTAGCACAAACCATAGATGTCTTAACCAGCCCCGAAGTGGGAGTAGATACAGTCAGATCATATTGTAGCTCCCTCACTGCCAACCCCAGATTCTCTACACAAGATTCTGACACAAAAGAGTGTGTCCCTCAGAATCAAACAATACACAACACGGCTTCCCAAACAACAAACAACAACTAGTGATGAGATTACTTGAGCTAGCCGCCTCGGCTCCTGTCAACGCATAAACTCTACCAGCTGCTTGTGGTCTACCACCACCCCTCTACATTGATCTCCCCGCCTGATGAGTCTGTGAACCTGCCCTCCTAACCGTAGGGAAGTCCCTAACATAATGGCCATCTCGGTGACAGATGTTACACCTCTTAAACCCCACCATCTGAGGGTAAGCCGATTGAAGATGTGGACCTCCACACATATAACATCTCACAACATTGGAGACTAGACTGCCCCGAATGAACGGAAGGCTGAGAGGAAGAACCCCTAGACCCAGAAGTGGATGGTCTAGGATAAGGGGTCCTCCTAGAACTAAAGTTGCCCCTAGACATTACTAAACCTCCAACCCTCAGTGGTTGGCTCTACTGACCCTCAACTTCTCTCTTTGTCTTCTCTAAGACCTTGGCCCTTTCTCCTAAAACTGGAAACTCTTTGATGCAAAGACCAACCACCAATAGTTTCACATCACCCCTCAAACCGTTCTCAAATTTTTTGCATTGTCATTCTTCATCCATGGCTAAGGTGTGAAACCGAAGCAAATGCTTGAATTTATCTACATATTCTGAAATAGTCATATTCCCTTGGACCAAATGTAGGAACTCCACCTCCTTGGCAAACCTTACACTGTCTGGAAAGTACTCAGTGTAAAATTTCCACTTAAAAACTTCCCATGAAATCTGGATTCCACTACTTTCCAACAAAGACCTAGTGCTACTCCACCAATGGCTAGTTTCCCAAATAACAGATATTTTGAGAAAGCCAGCCTATTTACCTCTAGACACATCTTAGCATTATAAATCCTTTTTATATCTCTAAACCACTAATCTGATTCATCAGGGCTGCATTTTCCAGTAAACTTAGCTGGATGATACTGAAGGAAGCTTTCCAAGCCCCACTCTTGAGGCTGATAGGATGAAGAAGGTCTTGTTGTAGCCTTGCCACTTAGCATTAAATCTAAATACTGCCTCTAGGATGTCTCAGTTGACACCCTGGCAGCCTCTAACTGCTGCAAAGCCATAGTATGTTGGTTAACCAACGCAGTATTCTGTTGCTGCATTGCTTCTAGCACAGACTCCATCATTATCATCACATTGGATGTGTCAGGATTATGAGGTGGAGAAGGAGGAGACCTATCTGCCATCTTCTGTTCACACAGAGAGAAAAAGTCATCAGTCTGACTCAAAGAGACAAGGACAACCGCTATACATAGTATAACCTACAAGATTCCTAAGGAAAGAACTGCTATGATATCATTAATGTAACATCCCAAAATATATAGTATAAACTATATAAATAGTAGTCAATATTATAATATGATAGAATAGTTAAAGACTTGCAGATAACGAGTTAATCTTATAGTCATCCAACATGGCTATAATATTTAAAACTTTATATACAATAGAATATTTCAAAACTATACAAAACAACTAAAGGATCCCAACTAAACTAAATAGTAGCGTTATCACCCTCCAAGGCCTGCTCCAAGGGCACCTCGTCTACCTCTGCTCACATCCAAATGGATGATCATTGCAAAATAAAACACCACACGAACCACATACAAACACAAGCAGAAGGGTGAGCTAGATATACAAAGATCATACAATTATAATAGCATGCAACATACAAAGTTCACTCAACCAAAGTATATTAAATCACACATCCTAACATGTTATATTCTAGACTTGACTCGTCCGGACTTAGAATGATTGTCGAGCTATGGCGGGTTATGCACTCGTGGTGGCCTCTATGCTTTGCAAAGCCATTAATGGGTTTCACCCTACCACACTCACAAGGTTAGTCTGTTCCGGGCCTTGAGGCATACTGGAAGTCCCCAAGACTAAGACCTCCTGCTACTCCTCACGACATGGTTCAATCCTCTCTACTTGAGAATGATTGACCATTGGAGTTTCAGGATAACCCTCAATACTAAGCTCCTGCATTCATTCTAAACAACCTGGAATCTCACCAAGAGATTCTACAATGAAACTTACTTTCTCCACTTTGAATCACATACTTTTATTTGTAATTGAACTCATAACAATTCTCAATTATATACCAACCTCCACCTTCAAATATAATTCACAATACACACCACAAATAATTTAATCAAATTCAATACAAAGCAATTTAAAGAACAATTGTTTCAAACATTTCGCCTTGCACACCCAATTCGCAAGGCGAAACCAGAAGTTCCTTGCATAGAGACTTGTCTCGCTATGCGAATTAACTCGCAGAGGTACTAGACCTCAACCACTTGCATAGCGACCCCAGGTCATTATGCGTAAGTCCAAACAGATACCAACCTTCCCAACACAGTCGCTATGCGACCCGTTTTCGCTCTTCGCATAAAATTAGAAATAACCCCAGACCCCAACCAGGCGCACTACGCCCTAATTCGCCATGTGAATCACTAGACAGATAACAACTCACTCCAACCATTCGCACAATGCCCAAACTCGATGTGCGAATTTCCAAACAGAGAGCAACCTCTCAAGTCATTCGCACAGCGCACCAACTCGTTGTGCGAATGCCCTTGGCAGAGAGCAACTCGTATCCGAAATTATTCGCATAGCTTGTCTGCATAATTTATAGAATGTAATTCTACATATTTATGCAACTCAACCACAATTTACCTACTCTAACTATTTTTCTCAACTTCTAACACTCCTAGATTGTATTATATACCTAATTAGACTTGTCTAAGTGATTCTAAACATGCCTACTACCAATCTAAAGTGATTATAAACCAATTCCTACTCTAAAACATTCAATTCCACAACTTAAAGACCCAAAATCAATTCTACCACTTTGCCCAGGTTTTTGACCATTTGAAAGACTCACACAAGTCACAAATGACTTACATATACTCTCTAAACAAACCAAATAAGCCCTTGACCTCTAATTCTCAAATTCAATACTTCACTTCCTCTAAAATAACCTAAACACTACCAATTCAGTGAACTTTCTATCTAATAGCTACTATAACAAAATTCAATCATCTAACATACTTAATTACAGTTAGACATCACATCTAATCAGTTCACAAACAACATTTCATAGTTTCATAAATAAACATTTCCAAGAATACATGATTTAATCTACACAAGAACTACATTTCAGCTCAAACAGTAAAATTTGTAGAATTCAGTACACACACCTATCAAACTACCAATTCAAACAGAATATAGCTCCCCTTACCTCAAAGATTCACAGCACAGCTCATTGGATCACCTCTACAGTACCTTGCACCGCAAGGAAACTCAACAGGACCCTACAAATCATCAATTGGGGATCAAGAACAACTCTTAGAGCTAGAATTGGACAGAGAATGGATGAGAGAATGCACAAGACACATGCGACCAGCAGAGATTGCATGGTTTAGGTTCAAAAACAGCGGAGAAAAAGGGAAGAACAGCTTACCCGCTAGAATCGAGAAATTGATCGGTTAGTTATGAAGCCCTTTATGCGGTGGACGTCTGGGCACCTCCTAATCGTCAAGCCAACAACTCAGTAAGAAGAAAAGCTAGAGAGAAGGCAGAGAACGAGTAGAGAACAGAGGTTTTAGAGAGATGAAGTATAAATTGATGCATCTATGTTATAATTCTGTCTTAGATAAAG
>NW_025914019.1:0-60005 GCF_018835915.1 Vigna umbellata
TGCTTTTATCCTCCAAGATTTAAGGACACACCCGTTCCTTTTGCACAGTATATATATGATGTAATCATTTTGAGAATAATAGACTGATTTTTATACAGATTACTTTTCTTCCATTTTTACTGTTATGGTTTCTGTTAGGTACCGCTCCCTATTTAGTGGTCTTATAATCAATTTAGTTGATCTTAAACTAATTTTAATAAATAATAATAAATGTGCCTGTATGAGAGAGGAGTGATAGTTGAAAAATTGGAGAACAAACCTCAGTTTTCCTTCGGGCAACTGATCGGCATCATAGCATGCATTTAGAAGCCCAGCCATCTCTCCCAGTGCAACCTATAAAATACAGCAAATAAGAGAATATTTACTAGATAATTGGATCAATATTGACATATTGCACAGTAAAGAAGTTAATATAAATCAAACTTTTTGAAGAAGTTGATCAATAGTAAATAGGCATAGTTAATAATTTGATTCAGATATTTAGACCATTGATTCAAATTGGTCTCTACATTTGTTAAATAAAGTCATTATGGTCTCTTCCATTAAATTGGCATTATTATCGTTTGGACAATGACTACGTGTCAGTCCAATAAAAGGCTTACACAGTAATTTTGTTCATATACTTTTCTTCTAACTCAATTAAATCCCTATATTTTTTACATAAAAACAATGTGGTCCTTTTTCTATCAGCGTGAGATCTTAAGAATGAACCCAAAAACCACAATTGGGTTCATATGTCCATCTCTCCTACGATGCAGTAGACAAAAACAAAAACTTGGATATGAAGGAGATGATCTTGGTAGAATTGTGTCACCAAAGAAGGTGTTGGAGAGAGAGAAGAGGGTTTAGACTCACATGTGATCACCTCCTTAAGGTTGATTTCAAGGAACTAACAACATTATCTCTACTTAAACAATCTGCGGATTCAATTGAGAAGAAAGAGAAACATAGGAAAAAAAAATGAATTATAGGCCTAATTATAGAAATCAGATTATAAATTAAGCCTTTTATTAGACTGACATGCGGTCAGCTTTCAAACGACGTTAAAACCAAATTAATGAAAGGGATCACTTTGACTCTATTTAACAAATATTAGGAGTCAAAAGCAAATATAGAGACTAAAACTATTCAAAAGCCTCGGATAAAAGGACTAAATTGCTAATTAAGTCATGGTAATTATATTATAAGATTGATCTTCTAAATAGAACCTTGCATATATTCTCATTATATTCCAGAAACATACCATAAAAAAGAGCGCAAATTTCTCGAACTCGGGCTGTTATAATTGTCAAATCATGTTTGACAAGTAACAACAATTGGTTAAATTGATTATTGGAGTTTCAGTCCTCTTTTCTGGGAGCACATATATTAGTAATGTAGCAACGCTTTCATTAAACAAGAAACAACCTCACATAAAAGGAGCACGCCATCTTTAGCCGTACGAGTAGCATAGCAATAATTTGCACTTTTTGAGAACATGTCAGCAAAGTACACCCCCTTTCCAAACATGTAGCCAGTTACAGGTGCCTCAGGAGGGGCTATGCGTAAACCTGACAATGGTATGTCCATCTCAGACTCAGATAATGATGCATCAAAACATATAACATCCATACTCCATATGCACATGCTCACAAACCAAAGAACTACTGTACAAATAAGAGAAGAAACGACCTTGAGATAAAATTCCTGTCCAGTTTGTGAGCCGAGAACCATGCCACAAAAGCATCCTATTTTTTGTACTAGCGAACTGTCACACAATCAAAAAGCAATTTTCTCAATGTACAAGGTCAAAATATAGACGTTATATCATAAACCGAAACAAACTTTTAAATAAAAAATATATTCCTAGTAGAAAAAAATTTGAGAAAGATCCACAATTTTCTGTATCGTTAGCCAAAGTGTCACCTTTCTGTATCGTTCAGCCTCGCCTTCCCTTGATGCCCTAAATATTTGAACAATGTCCACAGTATAGTTTGAATGTGTTTCTGCATGAGTGTTCTTCATATACTCTTCAATCTAGTGACATCAAAAGGGACAAGATGATATATTGACAGGATCAAGAACTAAAGCGCCAGCAACAGGTCAAATTTAAGGACTGAAGTAAGCAATTTTGGAGAATGATTTTTACGCTAAGGAACACAAATATATTTCATGTCAGATGGAAAGAAATTATATCACCATTTAGAATTCACTTTTCCTTTCTCAGCTTTTTTATATCATAGGAATAACCTTTTAATTTTTCCAACAAAGCCCTAAGACGGCATAGTTGTTTACCATGGAGAATTCAGCGCAACCAAATTCAACAGGTGCCAGTTCGCAATGAAGGCATTGATAATGAGCATACAGTGGATCTCCCTACAGCAAATCCAGAATTACAATAATGAGCCTAAAACGGTGGCTTTTTAAAATTGAAGGAAATACTTAGCACAAACAAAACAAGAATGCCTTTCATTCATTGGCGAAGTGGATATTATTTGCAAAAGGGCACTTCCTGGATATACAAAATTGTGCTAAATAATACATTACATCTATAAATTCATGAAATGGGTGCAAAACTGCAAATACATATTTTCCAGAGAAAGCAAGTCCATAAAGGTTGTTTGATGTGATAAATATTGGACATCAGTCGCCGTTTCACCAAATCTAAAAATACAACTATAAAATATCTTGTTCAAAATATGTGGTACCGAGGACAAATGAAATATATCCTAATCATACTTTGTAAATTAGTTTAATCTTGATGTTAAAGAATTAGAATTTCCATCATAATTTCAGCACCCATTATAGCACTTGAAATCTTTGTTTGAATACTTGGAATCGCCTAAGAAAATTCTTCTCAGCAGTACACATTTATGTTTTGATTCTGAATACGATATAATAATAATAATAACTCCTAATTGCTAGGAAAAAAGATGAGTATATTATCTTCCATAATTAAACTTCAGCTACAGCCTATATCATAGGCATGGAGCTCGTTAGATATTTAATTTATCCTTGTAGCTTAAAGAGACACGGATATGGTAACTTGTTAGGTTCCTTTATGCAGGGAACCTTAACAGATGAATCTCCTCTCTCACAACACTCTAACAATAGAAAAGAGACGAATGTATATGTATTTCATTAATTCTGTAAGGTATGGAAAAACAGAATTTACAGGTAAGTATCCCCAAGGAAGCCTCCCTTCCTCCACTGGAAAATGCCCAGTCTATTCCCAAAAGTAAAATATCTGATACCCCTCTCTCCTATTTTGTTTGTTATTTATACTCCCTCTCTCTCTTCTAACAACTAACCACCTTTCCCGCTACTTATTTCCTCCCTTCTTATTCTTTCGCACGTACACCTTTAATTGCCTAACATAACTGTAATAACTAACATAAGCATCCCAGGAAAAACACTGAAAAGACTTAAAAAATTCCAGATATGGACAACTACAAGAAGAAAATTAAATAGAGATACCTGCATTTCTGCATCATCTTTCAAAAGCTTTGTGGCAATCTCAATTTCACTAAGAGCTTCAACCTTTGATTAAGGAATCAATTAATGTCAATGGTTAAACAAACAAAGTTATAAGTTTCTTTTTCTGGAAAAATTGTAAGGAGTTGATAGAAGTTGATCCTAAGAGGACAAGAGGAAGGTACCAAGGAATGTCATAAATGGAAGTACATGATTTATGTATATAACAATCCTTGTAAGAGAATCCACCATCCAAAATGTAAGAAAATAATTATCATAATCTATAGACAACTAAAATAACTAGATCAACAAATGCATCTGGGAAAAAAGGATTACCATTTCTAACTTGCGTTTCAACTTCTGAGGGGTGTCAATTACAAAAACAGCTGCCATATTCATATTTTCATGTTAGTATTCCTCTAAAAAATAGAGAGTTCATAGCCACCAAGAGGATCTTTTTATGATTTAGCAACATTATGAAATAAACCTTTGCACATGTTCTTAAGATGAATGAGAAGGAGAGAGACAGCTTACACATTTTTTTGAATCCAAAATCATGTGGAATTACAGTGTAGAATTCTCTGCAACAAGAAAATAAACCAATTATAAAATATAGTTTTCCAATATTTTTAAAGCAAGAAATTCCAACCTCAAGTAATAGAAAATGAATTATATTATAGGTAAACAGCACACATCTCATTCAAAAGTAAATAAAAAATGCAAGCATCCAAAGGAAAAGTAAAGCATAGGACATCGAGGAAAATAAAAACGAACATCAAATTCCGTACCCACTTAATTGCTCCATAACTTTCCTGTCACCTTTATCAATCACATTAGCAAGTCTTTTCAGAACTTCGTAGCCCTTAATAGTTCACAAAATATACAGTTAATCTCTGAAGAAGACAAGATATGAAAGTTGAAATGCTGTAGCAGTTCGCAAAAAGATGAAAACAACTAAATCCCAGCCCAAGAGAACTTTGCACTATGATCAAGGTGTAAAGATGTAAATGAACTTGTGTTTTGTATGTTCTTAGTATTTATTAGTTTCTAAAAAGCAAAAATGTAGCGAATTGAAGTCCAAAGGCTTCTTAATAACAATATATGAAAATTGAGGATCGTTGTACAAATGAATACCTTGAATTACTCAAATATAAAAGGAAAAATAATAAAAGCTCAACGATGTTAACAAATATTGATTCCAACATGACAATGCCAAAAGTAGAAATGAGTGTATGTGATAGACTTTTAATAGGAATATGAAATGAAATAAACAAATACTACATGCCCAAAGGCCTACCTTTAAAATTGTTGATTTGCTAAGTTTTCCAAGGGGCAACTTGTTTGCATTGTACCCTGATGGAAAGATGTCACAGTTAATAATGCACGTCAAGAATATTGAATGAGGCTATATCACAATTCTAGAATGAGGAATTCAAATGCATGAAATGAGTGTTGACTGTCAATTGTTTAACAAATCAAAGGAAACCATATCATTGCTTTAAACTAATCAACAGAATATATCAAGCATGCTTTTGAATCATATGGCGTAACTCATCCGACCTGAAGGAAAGAAGCAATAACTAACTAACCTATTTCCATCATTTGCTGATTCATCATGCTCACGTTGCAAATAAGAGATATAAATTTTGCAACACGTGGTTCAAGTTTAGATTCCATAGGCTGCTTTCCTAAAGCACGACCAGGATTTTCAGTAACCTAAAAACAAGATCCAAAGTCTTTAAAATGACCGATCAAGTTAGTTTATACTCTTTTTGGTCCCAATCCACCATTAACACTCCAAGTAAAACAAAATACTTAGTACAATTTACCATAGAATGAAAAAAGGGAAGTTTAGTCTATATAAATGCCTTTATACACAAGACACGGTGAACTAACTTCACTATCAGTAGCAAGTGGACCAAAGTTATATGAAGCAAAAGAAAATACAGCAAGAGGAATAGAGTCCCATACTCACAGTAGATTCATTTTCCTTGCCACTGTAGTCCATTTCGATCCAAACATAACTTTTAGGATAGCTAACAAAACTATCCCTATCGGACCAAGCATTTTTGGTCTTGGCTAAAAACTTTTGTTCAAACTCCTGAATGGCACTCTCACATGATTTGTAAGGACCATGTATCTTGTCTTGGCCCTTTACACCTACCCTTCCCCATCTATTGTAAACAAGGTATTCACCGCCACTATCCGATTCTGAAAAAATAATTTGATATACACAGTCAGAAGAACCGGTGCAATAAAGAGAAAAGGCTGCTGGTTAAGCATTATACAAAGCAAGTCTTCTACAACTCAAGCAACAAATTTTCATAACTAGTTGAGTTGGAGATAACTGATATCAAATTTTCATATCTCTCTCAAGTAATCATCTGATATTCCAAAATGAAAGATAAAAAGCAATCCCACAATTGTGGGGGAGAGAGAAGCTCCTGCAAACTATTGTTTGGCTTTGTTAGGATAAAATTTTTTGTAAGCACTTGCACTGGAAGAGAATAAGAAATAAAATGAACTGAACTGTTGTATAAGCTAAAATCAAATAACGTACTTAACTTTCATAAAAGCATTTTCGTTTAACTTTTGAAAAGATAAGGTTCCTAAGGAGCTTTTAGTTAATGGATAAACTCAATACATTTTACTTCTAATTTTGTTTTCCTGCAAATGCTTATAAAGAAGTTTATCAAAATTCGACAGCTATAAAGAACAAATGCAATACATCAACGCATCAACAAAAAGCTATCATAAATCATCAATAGGCAGATGGAATTGAAATTAACCAAGAACTTGAATCACATAGAACTTGTTATTGTTGTCCCTGACATTTGTCTGATTCAACATGGCATCATAGACATCACCACCCTGCATTGTTCAAAAGCGTACCAAAACACGTGAGCCCCAAACACACTAAGAAACCACCACCAATCAGAAAAATGATAGCACATGACAGACGACAATAACAACAAAAAACAACTTTGCTAAGTTAATATTGCAATCAGGTTTAATTATGTTTTTAACATCTGAAATTTGAATAAACCGTATTTGGCTCCGTAAATTAAAAAGACATATATTCTCATTTTTTAAAAAAATACGTTTTTAATCCTGAAGCAAGACATTGTTCAAGGAAATAGTGATGTCAAAAATATGTTTTTACTCTAAAATTTTAGTGGATGTTAGAATAACTGAGCCTCACAATTGTTACTAAACTTACCAGTCGCAGAACATGATAGTGCGTTTTCACAGAATCCGGAAGATACTGATCGAGAATTGCCACGCCCTTTTTGGTTGCGGTCACCATCTTCACCGCTTCCTCTTTTGCCTCCTCTGCAATCTCGATTTCTTGGGAGTGATTAGAATCATGATTTTGAGAATCCCTAGCTCTCTTTCTAGTTCTAGGAGGGGAACTAGCATCAGGTTCACTCGTCTCATTTCGAGTTTCTTTGCGAACAGCAGCTTCAAGTCTACGCAGCTGGAATTATGGAAGTATCAGAGAGATAGAGAGAGAGAGAGAGAGAGAGAGAGAGAGAGAGAGTGAAAGAGTGTGATTTTAGTTAGAGAGTACCAGAGTGGGTTTTGTTCCGGTGATGGAGAGTCCACGATAATGAAGCTCCATTCGAAGCTCATCCACCCTCATTTTACTTGACGCCATTTTAGAGGGAAATGGAATGCTTAGCGTAATTTTACTCACTCAGCTTTGAATTTTGAAGCTTCCCACCATGGTTAGTGTACGACGCCGCTTTTATAACAGCGCTTGACATATGAGGTGTGCTTCGCACGCTGGAATAATATGTAAATACAAATTAATTCAAGGCCTAAACTGCAAATCATCTTCAGAAAGAAAAGGTTGAAGTTCGTGGTCAATGTGATTCTTTCTCGTCCAATTCAACAACGTGATTCATTTTATTAGTACTTTAGAAAAAGTTAATAACAAATAATGAAAGAGATTTTTATTATTTTGTAATTAAAAACATACTTAAAGAAAAATTTGTGGGTGAAGTGTAAAATTTCAACTGATATGCTGCTCTCTTACTTCTAAAAAAAATTAATAAATTATAAGTGTACTTTAAGAAACTCAAAGTAATTACTTTTTAATATATGAGTGTTTTGTTTGGATTAAAAGTGAAATATGGAGAGAAAATAGATCGAAAGAAAAGATAATTGTGGAAATGAGATTTTAAAATATATAGAAATAAGAAATGAAAGAATATTTATTTTAAAAGTATTATTACGTTAATTTTGAAAATTATTATGTTACTTTTTAACAAAAAAACATTAGTTATTATTTTTAAAATTTAACATAAAATATAAGTTTGATTTTAATTGATATTGATACTCCCTCTGACCCTCTGTATTAAAAACAATAATGAATTCATAAAAAAATAAGAAAAATGTGAGTTTGTTGTTTCTGAAATAATATGTTAGAAACCTCACCTTGTTCCAAAAAATCAATAAAACGAAATTATTTAAATAAAAATTTGATGACATTGCGTTTGTTTTAAAGTATTTTTGACCTAACATATTACTAGACCAATAAATAGATTCAGGAGAATGAGTGAACATTTCATCATAGACTTTATGGTAAATTAAGGGAATAAAACAGTTAAATTATATTTTGTCATTTTTATTTTTATTAACCATCGTGTAAAACTAAATATCATCGAAACAAAGAAGTATTTTAATCACGGAAACAAATTTCGTCAGTAGTATTTTCGACTGTGAATATCGAAATTGACTTGTAGATTCTGAGTGTATAAACCTTCGGGCTTTTCAAGTTCCCCATCGGCCTGTTATTTTCTGCACTCTCACAAATACTAACTACAGCCCCACAATATTAGAAAACAACTTAAACACTATTCATAGGAAGAAGAGAGAAAAAAAAACTTGTTCTAAAATGTTTTTTCCATAACACATCCATTTGTTTCGTGAAGCTTTTTCAAAATACATTCAATAAATATATATATATATATATATATATATATATATATATGAATATTTTGAAACACTCATCACGAATAGATTTTGAGTTTCTAAAAGCTTTTTTCAAAAATTCTATTTTGAAAAATGTATTCTGAAACATAATTTAAATATTTCAGAAATTTTATTTCGGAAATAATGTTCTGAAAATTTCGTTCTGAAATTATTGTTACGAAAATTTCAAAAACCTTTCAAAATCTTATTCACTTTTCAGAGGGTAAAATGGGCATTTCATAAGTTTGAGGCTATGTACAAAGAAATTAAAGGGTGCAGGAAGTAAAAGCCTCTTGTGAGGCCTTGGAAAATTAAACCGTAAGTCATCTGTCTAATCCAATTAAATGCACTAATGAGTCACCTGACTGCTCTCATTAATGCACTGCGCCACACACTCAGTCTCATTAAAAACGCACTCACACACTCTGACGCACGCCTGCCAAATGTCACTTTGGAACCTTCTGAATCTGTAGTGGAAAACAGGTGTCCGCATGAGAGTGCACGTCCGTTTGACGTTGGGAAGAAGGAAATGAAATTCTGAAAACACTTCTTCTCACTCTCTGCATTCACCTTCTTCCTCACGAAACTCTGGCCTTTCTTCTTCTCCAACTTCTCTCTAGAAATCCTTCAACTTCTCTCTACTGTTACTCACCCGTTTATTCTCCGATCACGTTTCAGAACCGTAGCAACGTCCCCTACGCCGTGAGCTTCATTTTGGACTGAACCACTTTCGGTTCCGTAACCGGTAAGTTTTCCCAGCCTAGACGTTTGGTTCTGTGATACATGCAAACTAATATTCAGTTGCATGCAAGGGTATAAATAGAGTTCTCTGAATTTTTCCTTGGTTAGACTTAGTTGAAGAGCGTAAGAAAGATCGTGGAGGGTAGAAAGCCATAGTTGGGCAAGTCCAAGTTATACTGTTAGACGTACACTGCTATCCAGGTAAGGGAAGCTTATTAATTTAGTTTATACTTGGATGTTGTGTGCAAGTATGATATGAACTGAATGTATGGCATGTATGCTGTTTGAGTATGCCTGAACGATCGCTGTTATGCATGAATGAATATGGTATGTGTTGGTTGATACGTATGAATTGGAAAATGGATGATTATTGTATAGTATGAGTTGTTAATATGAATTCTATAAAGTATGTGAATTAAATGATGAATATGAAATTATAAGATTATGAATCGTATGAGAATTGTTGAGTTAGAATAGATGAAAAATCTGAATAGGATAATTCTTACTTTGATAATGTACGCTCGTCGTTGAACGGTCTTATACCGTTCGGTTTCCTAGTAAATGACTTAAAATGGAATTCTTTCATTCGGAAAGAATTCTAATCGAGAACGAGCGTCCTCTTGTGAAATGTTAGGTGTGAACGCTCGGTTCAGCTTAGCAGTATATGAATAACTTATACCTTAAAATAAGTAACGCTCGGTCTTATACCTAGCGTTCGTCATAAGTAGCGCTCGGTCGTATACCTAGCTTCGTTCTAATGAACTCTCAGTCTTAGACTAAGCGTTCATCCTAATTAGTGCTCGGTCATCTACTTAGCGTTCGTCCTAAGTAGTGTTCGGTCTTATACCGAACGCTCGTCCTTACTGTTGATTTCTAAATGAGCGTAAATAGCGTTCGTCCAAATACTTAGTAAATGTACATTGTCGCGTTCGGTCATTGATTGGCAGTCTATCCATTTAAAACGATTGTTCTCAGTATAATTAATTGTGTGTCTTGTTGTATCTTTATCCGTTTGGATTGGTCTAGAGTCTTTGTACCTAAATTATTCTGACCATTCATTTTGTATCTCTAAGAGTCGGTTCGTTCAACTAATTCGGGTAGCATTGACGTTCGTCGTATAAGTAGGTGTTAAGTTATTCTGATTGACAGCAAATCTTCTAAAATCTAATTCTTAGCGTTCGTCTTCGTCCTTCAGAAGTATGAACGTTCGTTATTTTATACTTTTAAAACTGAAGTTAAAGATGATGATAAATTATAAGATGTTGACATGTGAACACTATATTGAATGATTATACGATTATGGAATTTGAACGAGCGTTCCAGGGGGGAACGACTCTTACATATATTGAATATTAAATTTTGGTAAAGTATGACTGTGGATAAGTTAAGACTCGCAGTCCATCCTGATGTTCCGTGAGTATTCATCCTCATGTAGAGGGAGTATGTCATGTGTGGGAACGGCAGGAGGTCCTTAGTCCATAAGTTAACATGGGCGACGTAAGAACGGACTAACCTCGAGTGGCAGCTGTTTGGTGTATCCCAGTTACTACATCACTCGGGTGCAAGGACGCTTGTAACTACACAGATTCATACAGTCCGGACGGTCGGTCTAGAATATATATATATATATATATATATATATATATATATATATATAGATTTTGGATGATGTTATATGTTAAAATTATGTGCTTGTGTGGATTGAAATGTTTATTGTACATGTTGATGTAGAAATTAAATTACATAAGCTTACCCTTTCGTTTTTCTTTGTGTTGTCCATTGTATATGTACGTTCGTCCTGTCTTGCAATGATCATCCGTGTGGATGTGAGCAGAAGGCGAGGTCACTCTGGAAGACGTCGTTGAAGAAGAAAATCTGATCGAGGTGGAAGTCAAAGCTGAGCCTTAGAACGCTCGTTTATGTTAGGAGTGTAAATGTTAGTTTCCATTTTTACGTTCGGTTAAATATTTTGTAAAACTGTTCGTTCTAGACTTTCCTTGTTTCCGCTTCGTGCATGTTAAATTCTGTATTAAAGTCGTTCGGCTTTGGAACCTCATTTTTTTAATGTAAAGACTGAAATGTTTACTGTTAATTGTAATTAATTCTAATTTATGATAATTACTGTATTTTGGGATGTTACACCTCTGGTGATATTTTGATGTCCATCTATATTTTTTTTCCTACTCTATGTTATACTTACGAAAATAACTTTAAAATTTATATACTGCTTAAAAGTTGTTGTTAGGAATGTATTAAAAACGTTTGAGTTAAGTTTTCCAGAAGCATTTTAAAATAAATATATTTCAAAATGTACTGTTATTACTTACATCCTTGAGCCTTGCTGCACGAGCTATTGAATGCTAAAAAATTTTTACATCAAGCTATAGATTTATAGAAAATTAACTTTGAAAGTGATCGTTCGAATACTTGTTCAAGGCTACTTAAAAAAAAGGGATATTGATAATATAAAAAAGTGAGTATGAGTTAAAGATATGAATAATCATTTATTTAAAGGTATGTTTTTATACAGGTTTTTAGTCTTCAATTAAAAATAACATGACAAAAAGATTAGTAACAAATATATTTAAAAAATAATAATTAATTTATTGATTTGGTACATTAATCATTAATTTATAAGATATTACGATATGTTTTTATAAATAAGTATAGCAATAAGTTTCAGTTCACATTTTATTAATTGAAATTCAAGTATTAATTACATATAATTCTTAAACTTATAATTTTAATTTGTTTTTCTTTAAATAGATTCATGTTTGATATATTAATGTTATTACATAAAAATTTTATTTTAAAAAAAACATGGAGAATCAAACAAATCCATCAATGACATTGCACCCATGAGAAAAAATACTTATTATAAAAAGAAAAATTAAGTAAGTGCATTGATGAAAAGTTGTAAACCAATGCAACACTAAACAATCATTAATCAAATTCATCATCATATCACAAGATTTGTCGTTAGCTAACTCTTTCACATTCCAAAAGATTTTTATAACACTTTTTTAGAAATCCTTGAGAAGATTTAATATTAATTTTCTTTAAACTATCCTATTAAATTTTCTTATAATTTGAACTAGTTCATCATCATCTTTGGTATTAGAATCATCCATCGCATCAAGTATATTAGTCTAGTTGGAAGCAATTTTCAATTTTTAACAAAATGAGTTTTCTTAAAAGTCAAAGAATTAGGAGCTGCCTCATAATTACTATGAAGTGAATCGAGATGTTGTAAATCATGCAAACTATTGACAATAGAAGTGACATCCTTAAAAAAAGGCATATCAACCAAATAATAAGAATCTACTAGCACACTACCATTAGTAGAAACTTCTAAAGTCTTAATAATATAATATACATTTCACAACACAAACATTATCATGATTTAACTCATGTCGTGACTGAACAAATGGTATCACAAGAGAAGGTACCATAATAGACTGAACTATAGGTTTCAACATAGGCTCCTCCACAGGATCCACCACAAGCTCCACCGTAGGCTCCACCACAAACTCCACAACATGTTCCACAAGCTTTAAAACCGAACCTAGAGAACCCTTATTCTCATCTTGGACACCCACCACCTTAAGACAATAAATTTCTTGATTTTTTTCCCAACTATCTATGAACCTTATGAACAACGATGTCTTAAAGACAATATAGAATAAAAGACAAAAAACATTTTTTATAAATTGATTGTTTGTTGCATCTTTTCCTTGTACAAACAGTAATATGAGATAAAAGGAAATGGAATATGAGTTAATTATAATAAATCTGATTAAATAAAATATTAATTGGTAATAAAGTTTAAATTTTTATCAGCCATAAATAATATTTACCTTTATATTTAATATTACATAAAAATATTAACAACATTAAGATTTTATTTTAATTATTTATTTTTTAAATTATATTAAATATTTCCAACAATCCTTACATAATTTAAAAAAAACAAAAATAAAATATCATCTTTTAAAAACAAAATATTGTATTTTAGTGTAAGGAACCTTTCAAGCTTCAGCCTTACACCTAGTGCTTATAAACTTCCACTGAGAAAACACAGAGACTTAATTATCTTAAGCTACAATCCCTATAATCGAATCTTAGTAAATAACACATACAATATTAGTGTTCATTTTATGTTTGAATCAATGGTTGCAATTTATGGCCATGTCCATGTATCTTGTTTCATGAGTGTCACTTATAGACTTGCCTATGTCTCACAATGGCGGTACCATCATCATACTCACTAGGTAAACCCTCAAAGGGTGGTTTATGGCTCACACCCTTACAAAAATTGTCATTGAGTTTATTAAGAGGTATTTTAGACATAATAATAAAAATACATTAGCCTTATTATTGCCACAATTTATAGTACACCTCGTCATAAGAATGAGACATAACATGTTTCATATCATCTGATGTACTTTAGTCAACAACAACTTCATTGTTACCACTGAACTTTATTCCATGGGATCACCACTCATGTGGAGATGGGTGTCCATTGTTGCAACTAATTTATGGGATTTCGTATCATTCCCCTTGACGAATTAAGTATTTGTTGATGCATAAATCTTTTGGTAATTAGTAGATGAAGACTTTGTAATACTCTCCATAATCGCCCAATAGTATCCTACTCGCAAGGCTTTTGCTTTAAATGTTCATCGTCCAGTATGGAGACCACACATGATGTTATGCAGTTCGTTAACCATATCTTGGGATTATTCTTCTAAGAGGCACTTTAATAATGGAGTGGAGAACCTTCTTCTGTAAAAATCTTCTCCCACAAAGGTGAACCGATCAAACACCCTCGTGTTCGCTGAGTTGATGGCATCGCCATCATCTTGCTTCCTCATCAACACCTTGACATCCTCTCTCCACTCCTTTTGTTTTGCCACGGATGTAGTCATACAATTCATTGTTGGCTTCGTCAACACTTCTCTTATTATGGTGGACAATTGTCTCTTCTCCTTGTCATTTGCAAGCTTAAAGATGGTGTTAGTCGTGCATTCTTCGTTTGGGGAATCTGCTTGATGTTCACAACTTCAAATCCCTTGATAAGCTTAATAGCCTTGTAAAAGTATTAAAGGAGTTGGTCGTCCTTAATTTGGAAGGTTCCATTCATTTAGTTGACCACCAGTTGGGAGTTTATCCGGCAATCTACTTGTCGCGCTCCCACGTCTTTGGCCAAGATTAGACCTACAAGTAAGGCCACACACACGACCTAATTATTGGAAACTTTAAACTTAAACACCAATAAGTGTTCAATAATTGTACCGTTTGGCCCCTTGAGCATGACATTAGCTCCACCATCCTTCTGATCAGATGACCCATCAACGTATAGCTTCCAAGTTGGATCTAGGCGGTCGTCTTGTCATGGGAGCTCCACAATAAATTTTTGAGGTAGTTTCCTCTAACTTAGCCGCACGACTAGAAACGAAGGTCAAATTATGAAAGTTCTACAAATCGTCTTACTAGGCATCCATCTAGGTCAAGCTTCCTCAAGATCTTCGCAATTGGGTGGGGTGTGGACAACCACTTGATGACTTTGGAAGTACGACCTCAACTTACGGGCTGTTGTTAGTATCGCCAACGCCACCTTTTCAATATGCTAATAACGTGTCTTAGGATTCTACAAAGCTAACAAAATATATTAGTTTTGGCTTAGGGCCTCTTGGATCAAATTTGCACTAATCACTTCATATGAGATTCCCGGGTAGAGTTGTAACTCATTCCTTACTATTGTTCGTGCCATGACGAACGGGCTACCTTCGCACTTTTAATCCCACTTAGTGGGAGAACTATTCCTCATCGTCTTTAGGACAAACTTTATTATCTCAACTAGCTTAGGGATGAATCAAGAAATGGATGTCAGACGACCCATCAACCGATGCACCTCTTTGAGATTTTATGGGCTCTTCATCTTCAGGATGGTCGCACACTCTTCCAAATTTGCCTTGAAGCCTCGTGTGGTGAACATGAAGCATAGGACCTTACTTGCTATAACGTCAAACATACATTTAGAGGGATTTAGGTGCATGTTGTAGCGTCTGATTTGATCAAAGATCTCCTCTAAGTCTTTGATGTGCTCCTTTACTAATCGAGATCTAACCACCATGTCATCCACGTAAACATCCATGCATCAACCAATTTGGTGATGAAAGATCTTGTCCATTAGTCGCCAATATGTGGCCCCAATATTCTTGAGACAAGACGAAATGGTATCTCTTTTTGTGTTTCTTTGTTGTATGGATTGTCAAATTAAGGGGGAGTTCCATTTTGTCTGATTTAGAGGAAGCTCTTTAATCATGAGATATTTCTTTATTATGATACAAAAAAGGAGAAGAAATAAAGCTTCTATCTTATGAATATTTAATATTTTCTCTTATTTAATATGTATATTTACAGGTTACTACAAAAGGCTTTAAAATATTTTTTTTATCATCATCAAAAAAATGAAAATTGTTTGTAAAATAAGACGATGATGGAAATAATTCTTTGAGAGAAAATTTTGATGATGATAAAAGCAAGTCAAGAACTTAAAGTAATGACAAAAGATATTGGAAAACTTGTGAAGGAAGCAACTCCACACTTTATTCTAGAGCAACCACGCACATCAGAATCGAGCAGCGGAATGGAAGGATGAATGAATTCTCTAGTGCACACCAAGTGTTTGATGAAAGGTTCAATGGAGGTTTGGTGAGTGTGTAAGGTGTCTCAAGCTCAGAAGGTCTTCCAAAAGGGAAGGAAGCTAGAGGAGGGAGTGCAAAATAAGCACAAGAAGGTGAACTCAAAGTATAGAGGTCTGGAGCAATGTCAACAACACTTCAATATATCTTTCAAGTTGGATTTTACATGGAGAAAAGTCTCTCTTTTATAGCTGAAGAGAGGGCTCTAAATCTGAATTTGCAAAGCTTCTAAGATCACCAAAGAAGAGTATCTAAGACGCTACTAAGCTTGGTCTACAAATTCCATGCAAAACATTAAAAACATGTTAAATGTGTAAAAGCTGTCAAAAATGGTTGGGCTCATGGTGTTGGTGGCCGGGTGCCTTGCATAATCCGGAAGCCATCTGCCTTTGTTATCCTAATCCGGAAGCTACCAGTTTCAATCCAGAAAACACATATTTCCTTCTCTTCTTTGACTCCTTTGCTTCCTTTGGCTCACCAAGCTTCTTTGGGTGATTGTCCATGGTCCTCAACCTTTATTTAAGACCTACAAAAGAATGCAAATGTATTTAGCAAAGTGAATCTTTCTAAGCCTTAGATAAGGAAAACAATAAAGAACTTTTAAAGTCTTGCTTCCCTTTCTTAGCCTTAATGCTAAGTTGATACTTCTTTGGATGGAAAGTCGTTAAAGGAGTTGTCATCAACTTGTAATTTATTTATGTATATGATCAAGCCTTTGTAATAAATAATATATTAGTAAATATTTTGTGTGTAGGACTTAGCTTAGAAAGTCACAAAAGCAGCATGCACGAAGATCACTACGAAAGTTTTTTTTTTCTTTTTTTCAGAAAAGTTCTATGATAACAGATTTTCACCAGTAATAGTCGATTATCTAGTTAAAATCCCATTTTTCAAAAGAGATTTTGCGATAATCGATTATCACTATTAGTAATCAATTTTCATACCAAAATATGTTTTCAAAAGATTTTTTGAGATAATCATTTTTGTGATAATTAATTATCTCTATGAATAATCAATTATCAATGACAGTTGTGACTTAACTCTTTAGATTCATGACCTAGATTTCAAGTAAGAAGTTTATATATTTTTGGGAACCCTATTTTCCAAAATAACTTTTTACATGCTAGAGAAACTCTTTGTGTTTGTGAAAAGGGGCTTTGAAAAATCTAGTGTGGGTGGAGCGATAACTTTCACCAAGTAGGTTCTTAGGTGATTGAGTGTTGTTGTTATTGTTAGGAGAAGTTGTTCATCCTTTGTGTGACTAAAAAAAGGTGGTTCATTCCATGTATGATTCAAGGAAGGTGTCTTTCATATCTTGTGTCTTCAAAAGAGGTGTTCTCTAACCCATGAACTCTTCCCACTATGGTTATAAGTTTAGTTTATTTTAGTGTTTGAGTTAATCCCTCTTTAGAGAGATTAACAATTGCACGTAAAGTCTTTTGATATGAACTGGTATAAAATACCTTGTGTAATCTTTTTCCCTATACTCTTTAAATAATTTGTTGTTATTATAAAGGAAAGAATTTTAATTAAACTTTGATCTTAAAAAAGGAAAAATATTTTAAAAGTACAATTTTTATTAACAAGCCAATTCATCTCCCCCACCCTCTTGGTTTTTGTCTAACATAAAAATTATGTTGTACGACTGTAACAAAATAATAGAAGTGGTACTTCTATAGCCATGAAGTTAAGCTAAAGAAGAAGTTGTAAAGCAAGTCTCATGAGAAATTTTTCATCAGATTGGATTAAAGATGAAGATGATGTACAAAACACACCTCTAATATGGAATGAAAAACAATGCCCTAGAATACACCTCTAAAGAATATTTATGCATTAAATTAAAAAGTAACTTTTTCACCCCAAAAACTTACAAGAACATATATCATCATTGCACTGTTGGTTTGCAGTCAAAGTTAAAATTTCCCTTAGCCAACACCCTCTAGAAAGAAAATTCATTAAACAAAAATTGCATATTGTTATAATAAAAGTATAAATCTAACAAGAAAACATAAATAAGAGATTCTACATGTTGATGAAAAGAAACAAGATGGGGTAGAATTTAACGAACCCGCATAAGCAAATTAGATGGATTGGGGCAAGAGGTCAAGGAGAAAAGGTCGTTGAGGTTAACCTTGCACTTGTTTGAAGCCCATGTCACAACTCAAAGATGATGGGAAAAAGGAGAAAAGGGAGGCCACAACACTCAAAGATGGTGGAGGAGGTAAGCTCCTTCGCACCGTTGTGGAAGAGAAAGAACAACAAAACTTAGACTACTGAGTTCTGATTCAGAAGAAGTGGAAAAGATAACAACCAAACTTGGACTAGTGAAAACTAAATTAATTTACTTTTAGGGTCAATTTCTATTCTTGTCCCAACCTACTTTGCATGGGATTTAAAGGACAATGGCTTTACAAAAGTCTCCTATTGAGTGAGTAAAAAAAAAGACTTAAATCTAGAGGGAATTAGAATTAGTTAATCGATTAAGGGCTCAAATAAGACCTCTAATGAAAGGTACATCAATATAAAAAATTGCAAGTGTTATGAAAACATTCACATGAATGTGGAAGATATTAATGAGTTAGTAGTTACATTTGCATAAGTGTTGTAAACATATTTATAAAGTAAATTTTACTAAAGTTTGAGTACTTGATTGTGATTGCATTGACGTGTGTAAGACAAATTCTTATAGAAATCTCAATAGAATTGTGATCACAAAGTTATAGTTAATTTCATAGTGGTGCGATAAACACACTTGTTCATAAAAGATTTAGAAGAATAAATATTTTTTTATTCACGTTACTAAAACATATGATCAAGGCATCAGGGTAAATGTTTTTTACTAAAATGAGAAAGGTCTATAATGTTGTGCTTGCATTGGAGTGGAAATGAAAATTGAAGGAAGAAAAAAAAGAAAACGAATAGAAAGTAAGGATGTTTGATTCAACAAGAGAAGTAAGTTGAAAGCTTATCCAAAGTCTAAAGTGAATTTAATTAATATAATAGAAAATTAAATAAATAAACTATATGATATAATAAATTACAAAACACGTAAGACTTAATTTGAATGAAATTGAGTATTCATTAAAATTTAGAAATTTATTTTTAAATTAATTAATTTAAAAAATTGAAAAAATATTTCCATTTCTTTTGAAATAACATTTCATAAAAGTAATAACTAAAATTTTAATATAATTTTATATTTCTATATGAGTTTAATTTATTTTGATAATATTTATTCTATAAGAAAGAAAATAAAAATAACTAATTTAAAATTAAGCAGAATGATTAAAATTTTAAGATCAGTTTACACCAGTAATTAAATACAACTCTCATCTTTTAGATTGAATAATGTATGTCCTTGTGAAATGTACTTAATATGCATGCAATTATGAAATTCAAATCATTTCTAATCACAAAAGTATGTTACATCATTTTGTCATGAATAATTTAATTTTGTAATTTCAACTTTAATCAATGTTTTGAATAATTACTATTAGAAATTAATTACATTAAATAATAAGATTTATGAAGATTAATAGAGGGTGCAGGGTTGTCTATGAAAATAATAACTTAGTCTAATAATTAAACCGATCAATTTGGCTCCCCTAACATAATTTGGTCTTGACCCATATGGATTGAGATCACAAAAATCCACAGAACAGAACTAAAAAACTCCTCATAAAAAAAATTCACAAAACCAAAATATCTACAAAAGTCTTGTAGGCCAAGGTTAACCTATGAGTTTTTTTTTAGCAAAAATGTTCATATTTTGAATATAAGAAAAAATGTAATTAACTTTTAATTTATTATAAATTTAAGTGTTTTTAATTTGTCAAATAAATATATATGAACATTATAATCAAACTAAATAGATTTTGTAATAGATTTCAATAAACTTGATTGTTTGTTTATATAGGAAAATTAGGCAGCAACATGAACATTAAAATCCATGAACATTAAAATTCTTGATTAACTAAACATATTTAATTTTTCTTGATTAACTAAATATATTTTTAAAGTATATAAGATAATCATTTAATTTTGTTGTGCAAAAACTTAATGTATATTTCTCATATATATATATATATATATATATATATATATAATATTTCTCATATAAAAATATTAAATTAAGTCATTTATACTTTTTAATGATTTTTTATCAAAATTATTAATAAATTATTTGCAATATTAAGTCGTTTATGATGTATCGTTTTATGATATTCACTAAATTTATTATTATTAGAATAAATACTTAAAGATTATATGCATTTTTTATACTAGTTGTTATTAATTTAATTGTTCAACATGCATGTAGTTTATTAGTTTCTCATTTTTTTACTTTTGTAATATTTTTAATCATACATATATATTTTTAATTATTCTTTATGTTGATTGATTCACTTTAAAAGTATATGTTTTACTATTGTACATAGAAAAAAACGAATAAAAAATAATATAAAATGTTATATTTAACTCAAAATTTTAAAATATAATTTATTGATTTTTTCTTGTATATTATGTTTTAACATGAAACTTCTATCTTTATGCTTAAATTTCTAATAAGGTTGATTTTCTTTTTTATAGAATCATAAGAAATTTAAAAACTATTAAAATATCATGAAAAAATATATAATATATAAAAAATCAATTATTTATCACAAAATAAAACCATTCACTTCTTATTAATTAATTAAGCAAGTCATTTATATCTTTTAAAATGTTTATTTGATTTTAAAGAAATTAAAACCTAATTAACACAAAGAAAAATTATTTTATCTATTTAACATGAACATTTTTTTTACAAAGAGTACATTTAGTTAGAGAATATGTTAGAAGTGATAACTCGAGTTTTTTTTTCTTCAAAAATTAGCAATTAATAAAATTATTAAATATTTTGATGTGGTCGTGTAATGATATATGAGCAATATATATAGCGTTATTTCATACATGAAGATTGTAATATATGAGTATGATGTAAAAATATATAAATATATATTTTATTTAATATATGAAAACTCAAAAAGTATGCAGTGTTATTATATATTTTATTTAATAACATAATAATAAGTATCATATAAAAATATCGATTTAAATATAATAAAATTACAACATATTAAACTATCTAATAAAACACGTAGTTTTATATGTTTATATAAATGATATTGTTTCTAAATGTTAAATAAAGTATTGTAATGGGTCTAAACTCATCTTAACCCTAACCCTAACCCATTTGAGATAGGACTCTAGGGGTTAATGCTTTTTTTGGCCTCCACTCGAGGGGCTTTCTAAAATAGGTCATGGGTCAAGTTGATACCACTACCAATAATGTCTTCTCCATCATCTAGAATTTTTTTTTTCAACATTTATCTCTCACGATTATAGTATATGTACTCACTTTACTCAACCTCATGCACACATGCATAATAGATCATGATATGTCATGACTCTACTCAACCTGATACAAGTATTCACATTCACACACATGATTATAGTACATGCTCATACTCTACTCAACCTCACACATACATGCACGATAGATTGACAGACACACATTTTTATTTTAAAAACTCAAAAACACTTATTTTTATTTTCAAAATCTTTTATTCTTACTTAGTGATCAAGCTCATCCAACGAAATAAAGTTAGTGATTTTTTTAAACTAAGGCTTATCCTATAAAAAAAGTTTGGATTGAAATAGTAAGTAAAATTTAAATGAGCTAAAAATATGAAATTATGACCAATGAGACCAATTTGTTATTAGTATAATAAAATGAATTAAAAAATTAAAAAATTAAAATAAAACAAATAAAAAGTGCAACCAATAAAATAAATCCATATATATCATAAAAGCCCTCAACGAAATATCTTACCTAGCGAGACTAGACTCTTCTAGCAGTCCAACCACCTTTAAAAGAATTTTCTTCACAACCCAAATCCCTTAAAGTCATTTTCACAAGGCTCACCCAATGATACCAAACTCGTCTAGCAACTCAGTCACTTTGCACTCTCTAAATTTTATATAAAAGAATTTTTCCAAACACGCATTTTATTCACCCAACAACCTAAACCCTTAGGAGCCTTTTTCACCAGGCTTAACCAATAAATAAAACAATTTGAGCTCTTTGAATTTTGAAATTTACAAATTCTCTTAGCAAATGATTAATTTGCCCAATGAGTAAGTGTAATTCAGGAAACTCAATAAAGATATTAGTTATTCAAATTGGTTCCAATTGAATTTATCAAGTGATTTCTCAAGCCAAAAATGATATATTTAGTCTAGAATAACCTTTTACAAAACTAATATGATTCATTGATATGCTAATTAATCTCATACTTATGCAAACCATTTTATAACACAAATATCAAATCTTATTCACATTTAAATAGTCAATAATTCACCATTAGGTGTATCTCATTACATATATCATCCACACAACTAAATCATCTAATTATAGCATAATTAACAAGATAGCTAGCCACTAGTACAAAAACAGCGTACAACGTCAAACATTTTCGGCTTTTCACATCGAATTCGAGAACGACGTCATATCGGAAAAAACAACAAATTTCAGTTTTTGGAATTTTGTAAAGCATGAACTATGAACGTGTAATATAGTATCAATAACAAACAAAAATAACAAACAACAAACAAGTTCAATCAAACAACAAACAAGTTCAATCAAACAACAAATAAGTTCAATCAAACAACAACAAATAAACAAGTTCAACCAAACAACAACAACAAAGTTCAACAAAAAATAACAACAAACGAGTTCAACAAATAAGTTCTTCAAAATGAAAACTAACCTTGGTTCATCGGAATAAAGTATTGCCACAAGTGAGAGAGAAAACAAAATGTGCCTATGAAGGACAAGAACACGAAAATAATTGGTCAAAACAAACGAAAATCATACCTAAAGTAGTAAATTAACATGCATTTGTATCAAATGAAAGAAAGATTACATGTGATGGTCGTCAAACTTCGTTCGAGAAAAGTTTGAACAGAGAAGAGGGTCTCGCGCGCTAAGATAAAGTGAATGAATTTTCAATCTCCCGCTCAAATTTTTATTGAATTCACTAACCTTTTGACGTCTAACGATGGGGCATTCGACGTTTTATATCTTTTTTACGTCGAATTACAATTCTAAACGACGTTTAATAATTGCATTTATTTACAAAAATGCCATCAGTCATTTTTAACGTTAACTATTGAGTGATTCAACGTTGAACGCATGACGTTATACGCTGTTTTTGCACTAGCGAGCTTTCCTTATTTGGGTTGAGCTTCTTACTCAAATAAGCTCCAAAGACCTTAATTTTCACATAATATTATACATATAGATAGAAAAATGAGATAATTTGAATACATCCTAACAATTCTAGACAAAGAAAGATTTATCTTGAATCTTTTTGAGTCACCGGGACAACTCTATCAAACATGTATGTAAAACTTCTAAAAATTGACTCAAAAGAAGTACAAATGAACTTATTCAAGATAAGTTTTTTATAGGCTAAGATTGCTCTATTATATTATAGGATTCCAATGACAATCTAATATTCAAAGTAATAAACAAAATAATTAAAAGACAAATAAATATTTACTTTAATCCTACATGCAACAACTCTACAATACACACATGTAAAATTCTAAAAATTGACTCAAGATACTCAAAATAAATTTTTGATAAAATATTAAAATGATAAACAAAATAGTAAAATAAACGTCAACTAATTAATTTTTTTTACATATAAACTTTGTATTTTAATAATACATTATTTAACCTGTTTATAAAAATCCAACTCTATTCTAACTAACTCTTAAATCCTTACAATAAACTATTATGATTAAATTATTTCTTTTAAATCGGTCAACTGTACACTATGGAAAGAGTGTTGAACATTTCTCAAAGTGAAACAACTTGAAAAGGCTGTACAAGTCAAAAGGAACAAAAAATTCCATATAGAGATTTTAGAGAAAGATCATTTACACTTACGAAAACAAAATTATTATACCAAATACATTTTAAATTATTTTGAAATGATAACTCCGTAATAATAAGTGTTTCGAATTAAAATAATCTAAAATTAATTTTAAATTATGCAATTCAAAATATATTTCGAAAAATTCATTCAAAAATTATTTTCGGAAAAAGTGTAATTCAATGTCTTTTAATGTATTTTGGATAACATTTTTTCATAAGTGTAAACGTTTTAAAAAATTGTTTTTATCATAACATCATAAAGAGAAGAAAACACAGAGATGCAAAAAGTCATTGTAATTAGTTTTCACTTTCTTTCGTTAGAGTGGGACTAATAGAATTGTAGGTTATATTGACTGTGCCCTATCCGTGGAAGGAATGGCGGGCTACGGAATAGAACAGCAAAAAATAAAATTCACTTTCATATACTTTCATATTTAAGTTAATTTTTCTCTGTATAAATTATTTTACTAAATATAACTTATTCTGGCTTTACTATATAATAATTTTAGAAAAATGGACAACATTGACGCAAGAAAAAAATGGACAACGTTTAGTATTAATTTTTTAATAAAAATAACCTTTTGGCGATCTTATTTGTAAGAAAATAATATCATATTTTTTAAAAAAAAAAATCTTTGTTGATTCGTGTTGCATGTTGTAATGGATAAGAATGCATCGAGGAAGTAGAACCCAACTTTTTAGCTGACTTGTTTTCCACTCTGTTTTTTTCTTCCTATATTTATGTTCTGATAGCATCCAAATGTCAGACCTCATATTTTCTTTAAATGTAAATGCAACCCAATACATCTTAATAACTAATTAACAATTAATAAATAGAATTTATTGTTAAATATAATAGCAGAGTTAAAGTTTGTTGCAAAATTGATAGAAATAATTTTATCTTATGTATCGATCAAAATTCTATCATAAATTTTTTATTTAATTATGAAAGTCAACTATTAGTATGTTTTTATTAATTGCAATGTCTCTATGGTATGCATATTCTGTAATCTAGCATAGGAAAAATAAAGTGCATTAATTAAAAGGAAGATATGCTAGTGGAGAAGATAGTGTAAGTGTAGAACACTATGGCTCTTGACTTTACCCAAAGGGTAAGCTCTTACATAATTGATCCTACGTCTACTTATCAAATTCTCATGTCATACTTCTTCAGTCATATTTGATGTGCCATTAAATAAATATTTTTGTTCTCTTCAAATGTTTAAATTTCCTTCCTAGCTGTATCATAATTGCCATTAATTATTTTATGTTAATAGTTTATTCAAGGGCTATAAGTATAAAATTTTTATATATTTTAGTTTCTAAATTTTTATACATTTTAGTTCCCAAACTTTAAAATAATGAATACATACATTTTAATTTAATTACATTAAATGTTTTTGACATGTCAATTACGTTTTTCATCTTATATTAAATCGAGAATGTGTCAAATAAAGTAAACAATTCAAATACTAATATAAAATATGTTTGACACATAAAAAAATTAACATAATTAGGTTAAAAAGACTATCTCCATTAATTTTTAGAGTTTGGTGGTCAAAATGTATCAAAATTTTAGATAGGAACACTATAGAAAATATTATAGAAACCCATTCACACAATATAAAAAATAAGAAAAAATATTATAGAAACTCATTCACGTTCTCTAGCACATTTACCATAAGAAAAAATATGAATAGATAATTTACCAAAAGCATCTCTCATAAAATGAACTAAAAAATGATCCAAATGTTTGTCGTAGTTCCTGGAGGCCTTGCCGTAAATAGAATAGTAGTAGTGAAGCGAGATCTCATCATTAAAACCCTAGAATAACCTTCAGGCCTTGGTTATTAGAAAAACTAAAGCCTAAATGATAATATGCTTTGGGTATTCATAAAACCGAAGCGTAAAGACTGCTACTAAGATAAAAAGTATAAATTTCAGTGATAATTTTGAAATTTTGATCAACCTTTCGAACTCAACTCTATAAAATTCGAAGCAGAACATATGCATGACTTTGGTTATTGAAAAACTCAAGCCAAATCTTGCTCAAATAAAATAATTAAAAAAATAGTGGCAATTTTGAAATTTTGATAAATCTTTCGGCTTCAATTATGTAAAAACCGAAGCAGAACATATGTATGATTTTTGTTCCCTTATAGTCGAAGCAATGGTGAAATAATTAAAAAAAGTAGTGAGAATTTTAAAAAAAATTGAAATTTTCAAGCACTTATAGGCCTTGATTGTAAAGTAACTGAAGCAAAATATATGTATGACTTCAATTTCTTTGCAATTGGAACCTATAACTCCACCCATGGTGAAATAATTAAAAACATAACAGAAATTTTGAAAATTTTCATGCATTATAGGTCCAGTTGTAGGCCGAAGCATAACATGTTTATGGCTTCAGTTCCTTTGCAACTAGGGCCTATAAATTTATGAAAATTTCAAAATTATCACCAAGTCTTTATATGTTTCATTCTCTTGAAAACCAAAACATATAACGCAATTTAAAATTGCACTAATATAATTATAAAAGGGGTACAACATATATTGATTTATATGATTTACTCATTAGTAAAATAAAAAAAAGTTTACTAAATATATTAATTGTCATCCAAGTATCTGACTCATCTCATCCAAGTCAAATAACATATTCAATCTGATCATACATGTGTTTATTCTGTTATTTGAACTTAAACATATATTAAAACTCTCTCTTTTATGGCTTTGAGTGGATAATTGTTGTTTTGAAGGACATTTATTATTAAAATTAAGAAAAAAATATTAATTTTGCTTAACGTAATCTTTAATTATATCACTTTATTAATATACTATAACTTTTTAGATTTTTATCAACTTTTGAGAGGAAAGAAAGTAATTTGATGTTATCCTTGACTACAAGCAAGTCACTTAAATAACAACCTATATTGTTTGAAGGGAAGAAAAGAGCATTTGAGTGAAGAGATCCCTTATTCATGTTAAAAGATCTTTTAGAACCTTAACATAATATTAAATTTTTTATTTTTTTTACTGAATTAGTGTCATTTAAGTGTTAAAAGTTCCAAAAAAGAAAATTAATGTGATTATTTTTTTGCATAATCCTCAAGCTAGAGTTTGAGCAATGAACTCCATCAATTGAGAGATAAGTATTTAAGTGATAATTCTTTTCACTTAAATTATAACTTGACAGTTAAATGATATATGCAAAACCATTATTTATATGCTATTGGTCATCATTAGATAACTTGGCAGTTAAATGGTATATGCAAAACCAACATAAAAATATTTTTCAATCCAAAGACACTATGTAATGTATTCTAACAAGATTTAGATATATTTTTTATATTGCTTAAGTATACAACATTTTCATTATGGATAATTTAATTTAAACTAATAGTTGAAGCCAAAATTTGATGTTCAAGTATAAAGTCCGCCTTACTTACCAACCAATCCAAATATCTTAATTTGCAATCTCAATAATTTCAACAAATGCAACATTCAATTAATTCTTAATTGTTAAGAATCTAAGTGCAAGTTTAAGTTTCAAATTGGATAAAGACTAGAAATGAACACTTTATAAGAAGACCCATAAACATATTGTCTTAAGGTTTTGGGTTGGAAGTGTATTTTTGTGGGTGAATCCCTCTCAAAAGACTTGTTAATTGTACCAAAGTCAATGATTCATCTTAGTGATCGATTCATACAAGTCCAATATGGGTGAATAATTCTAGATGTGAGAATTTCTTGTATCAGAAGTCTTCCTGATATGGGATTCAGGAAAGTTATCTCACTTTTAACAAAATGGAAGCATAAGAAGGTCACCATTGATGTATTCATAGTTAGGAATGCTCCTACTCAAAGGAGAGTGTACCAATATAGAAGAGACTCACTATTGAGGAGGAGATTGAGGAGTGTACCAATATGGAAGAGACTCACTATTAAGAAGGCAATTGTTGGAAAGAAAACCTATAAACTTATTTGATGGACGAGTGACTCCGAGAAGTGACCAAAGGCGCGACGCGGACTCCTCGAAGCTTCTCCTACGAGTGAAGACGCAGCGGAATGGAGAGGGAGCTCTAAATCGAAGAATGACTCTCAGGAAATCTAAGGAAACTGAGAGTGCACACAACGAAACTCTAGACCTAGGTTTAAACGGTGGAAAATGAATTTTAAACGGTGACAAAAGGTGTTTAATCGGTGGAACATGATAAACAAGGTGAGGAGAGGTTTTTAATCGATCCAGAAGCTAGATCAAACGGTGAAAATGAAGAAATGGTGAAGGATGTGAATCTGTGAAGAGAATAAGGTTTATAGTTGATGAAGAGGTGAATCTGTGAAGAGAGAAATGGAACCCTAGCAGATGCGTTTCAGAGGAAGAAACCCTAGCAGATGCGTGAGTGGAAAAATGGAAAATGATGCGTTGAAGATGATCTGACATAAAACGCGTGGCTGAAGGAACTTTGACGCGTGCCGGCAGCAGATTGGAGGAGAAGTGATTATGCGTGGATGATGAGAGAGAAACACCGTGAAAGTTGGAAAATGAAAGTGAGAGAGGTGCTTGGAAGGTGGCTAGAGGGAGTCTTTGGACTCTCTAGCCTATGACTTTCAAGAGAGAATAGTTTCTGATTCAGAAAACTCAATTCTCATTAATCTCAAAAGTGACAATACAATAGAGGAGCTGGGTATTTATAGTAACCCATGCTCCTTAAGAGCTAAACTATAAAAAGTAAATTACAAAAAAAGGACTACGTCAAGTAGGATTCCATCATTATTATACTAAGAGTTTATAATATCACCACATCCACATCGTAAGTAGTAAATTTTAACTTTAAAAATGCGCAGTGACATTTTTGTAAATATTTTTTCCAAATTGATGTCAGTCCTACTCATGTCAGACACTAATTTGCAATTTAACATCGGTCCCAGGCTAACAAACATTAAATGATGTTGGACTACCCTAAGTCTTACATCATTTAATTTCTATGGGTCCCAGGACAACGTTAAATTTAAAATTGATGTCTGTTGTGAGGGTGTTCGACATCAATTTTCTTTTTAAACTTTTAGAAACACCATTAGTGTCTAATCTTTCTCTTTAACATTTGCGTGACATCTCCCAACAAAGTGTAGCAATGCCGCTAAACTTGTAGGAGCAACTTCTTTAACCCATTTCACTTCATATTTCCATTGTGGTGCTCGTTTGGGCTGAAGTTTTATTTTGTAAATTTTAAATTACCATAACTTTTGATATGGACCTCAAATGGAGACGTTCCAAAAATAAAAAGTTGTTGGAAATGGGTGACAAACACGTTGACTTTCGTTTAAGGTATTTTTTTTTGGAATGTTCTGGAATGTTCAAAAATCCATATTTTAAGGTATGCCTTTTATTTTATTAATATTTTTCACCCATTTTTCTATCTTTATACTTTTATTTTAGATACATGTACTACTGCTAAAATTCTGGAAGATTTTATGATGTATTCTTGTCTTGTATATTGATTTTTCATGGTTTCAGTGAAAGAAAATAATAGCAAAAATTAAAATAAAAAATAAACCCACAAATTGACGTTTGTTGTTCCTGCAATAGACGTCAATTAACATCTCTTCAAAATGTAACAAACGTTAATGAACGTATGGTTAGAGACAACAAACATCAATTTAACGTATTTCGCTATAACATCAAACCTTTAAGAGACGTCAAAAGCTTAAAATAATAGACCTTAAAAGTCTTTTTTATATTAGTGTTGTCTTATAGCTTTGAGTAAGAGACGAAGTTAATCTCTGGTGTGAGTTGGACTCAGGTTCCATGGATATTGTATCTCCCTACAAAATCTTCCTAAAAAGAATCATCACTATAGACCACCACATACATTAATAATTGAAAAGTAGTTTCTCTTATCTAATATATAATTGTTTGTTTCCCACCAACAACAAAAATAAAGAACAAACACATCAATGCTAGTAGGACCTAAGGAAAGACCACTACAAAAGAATAAAATAGTCATCAACAAATGAATTAATTGAAAGATTACCTTTCTCATGTAAATATTTGAAACTTCACAATATTCACATACCAAAAAATAATGTTGAAGACACTTTTAAAGTAAAAGAGAAACTTATTATAAATTGTTTTCAAACATTAAATTTCATATTTATTGTGTGAAATAATAACTTAAATTTAATGAATATTATTTTTAATTTTTATACTATTTTTCCATTTTTAATTTTTGATTCTCATGACTTCAGATATATCTTCATTTCTAGTTATTTGACTAATTCAAAGTTAAAAGATTCATATTTAATTTATAGAAAAAATATTTTACTTAAAACTAGTTTATGGACTAAAAAATAATTAAAAATAAAAGCAGTATTTTATATTAAAATGGAGAACTTATAAATATAAAAGTTGATTATTTAAGATTCATTTTACAAATATTACTGTCTCTCTAAAACTATTTTTTCTTATTTATCTAAATTCTCTCTATTTTTTTTTATCAATTTGTTCATCATTGTGAATCATGGAAATCCTAACATAAAGTAGAACAATCCTTACCGATCAGGATAATTTTTTTGAGTAAGTTCATATTTACTCCTTGTTTTCAAACAATTTTTTTTAAGTTATGCATACATGTGGAAAGAGTTGTTGCTTGTGACTTTTAAGATGAATTTTTGTTATGTGTTCATATTGAGTTTTTTTTTAGGTTGAACCTTTTTGAAGCTGTGTTAGAGTAAAAAAAAGCTTAGTCTAAGTAAGCAAAACTAATGTTTTTGTTGTTAGTACTTTATATTAAATGATACGGTGGTAGATGGGACATGGTCAGTGTATTCATGTGAGAAATGTAAATTATGTTGATGAATTTTGGAAAAATTGATTGTTAATTAAATTTTAACATAAAGGTTGAGTTGATGCATATCTAGTTGTATAAGTTTTGAAACATTGAGATATATCAATTTAGTATGGTTTAAAATCATTTGGAACAAGAATGAAGTAGAAATTTCTTAGATTGATTTTATATTCGTGTTTTAAAATTATGTAGACTTGTTAGGCGAACCACCCACTTACTAGGCGAAATTTATATTTTTAAAATTCAAGGAGCTTAAGTCATTTTACTCGTTGGGCAAGCCTTTGAGAAAGACTCTCGGGTGAGTAGTTGAGGCCAAGACATGACCGAAGAACTGAAGCCGAACACTTTAGCCCAAATACTTGAGGCTAAGATTTGTCGAGTATCTGTGAGGTCGTGGGAGGCTGAGCAACAAATGCCAAGATATAGTCGAAGAGTTGAGGTTGAACACTTTAGGCCAATATTGGTCAAATACCTATGAGGTCGTGGGAGATCGAGCAATTGAGGCCAAGGTATGACCGAACATTTGAGGCCAAACACTTTAGGCCAAGATTGGCCGAGTACATGTAAGGCCATGCGAGTATGAGCAATTGAGGGACAAAGTATGGCCGAACAATTGAGACCGAACACTTTAGGCCAAACACTTGAGGCCAAGATTGGCCAAGAATTTGTGAAACCATGGGTGGTCGAGCAGTTGAGGCCAAGGTGTGACCGAACAGTTGAGGCTGAACATTTTAGGCAGAACACTTTAGGCAGAACACTTAAGGCCAAGATTTGCCAAGTACCTATAAGGCCATGGTAGGTCAAGCAGTTAAGGCCAAGGTAAGGCCAAAAAATTGAGGCCGAACACTTTAAGCCGAACACTTGAGGTCAATATTGGCCAAGTACCTATGAGGCCATGGGTGGCCGAGCAGTTGAGGCCAAGGTATGATCGAACAGTTGAGGCCGAAAACTTTTGGCCGAACACTTGAGGCTAAGATTGGTCGAGTAACTGTGAGGCCATGAGAGGCCGATCAGTTGAGGCTAATGTATGGTCGAACAATTGAGGCCGAACACTTTAGGCTGAACAATTGAGGCCAAGATTGATAAAGTACCCTTGAGGCCACGAAAGGTCGAGTAGTTGAGACAAAGGTATGACCGAATAGTTCAAGTGAAACACTTTGGGTCGAACTCTAGAGGCCAATAATGGCCGAGTACATATAAGGTCATGGGAGGCCGAACAATTGACACTAGGGTGTGACCAAACAATTGAGGCCGAAATGTTGAGGCCAAGATTGACCGAGTACCTCTAAGGCCATGGTGGCCGAGCAGTTGAGGCCAATAGATGGTCGAACAATTGAGGCCGAACACTTGAGGTTAAGATTGGCCGAGTACTTGTGAGGTCATGGGAGGCGAAACACTTGAGGACAGGGTATGACCGAACGGTTGAGGTCGAAAACTTTAGATCAACCAATGAGGCAAGGATTGGTCGAGTACCTTTGAGGCCATGGGAGGTCGAGCAGTTGAGGCCATGGGAGGCCGAGCAGTTGAGGCCAAGGTATGATCGAACAGTTGATCCCGAGTACTTGAGGCCAATATTGGCCGAGTACATGTCAGGCGATGAAAGACCTAACAGTTGAGGCCAAAATTGGCCGAGTACCTGTGGTGCCATGAGAGACCGAGCAGTTGAGTCTAAGGTATGATCCAACAATTGAGGCCGAACACTTTAGGCTGAAGACTTGAGGCCAAGATTAGCTGAGTACCTTTAGGCCATAAGAGGCCGAGGCCAAGGTATGACCAAACAGTTGATGCTGAACACTTTAGGTCGAACACTTGAGGCCAAGATTGACCAAGTGCTTACGAGGTCGTGAGAGGTCGAGCAGTTGATGCCAAGGTGTGGCCAAATAGTTGAGGTCAAACACTTTAGGCTAAAAATTTCAGGCCAAGATTGACTGAGTACCTCTAAGGCCATGGGTGGCTGAGCAGTTGAGGCCAATGAATGACCGAACACTTGAAGCCAAGATTTGTCGAGTACTTGTGAAACCGTGGAAAGCCAAGTAGTTGAGGCCAAGGTATTGTCGAACAGTTGAGACCGAAAACTTTAGGCCGAACAATTGAGGCAGGGATTGGTCAAGTATTTGTGAGGCCATGAGAGGCCGAGCAGTTGAGGCCATGGGAAGCGTAGCAGTTGAGGCCATGGGAAGCGTAGCAGTTGAGGCCAAGGTTTGGCCGAATAGTTGAGGCCGAACACTTGAGGCGAAGGTATGGCCGAACAGTTAAGGCCGAACACTTGAGGTAAAGATTGGCCGAGTACTTGTGAGGCAATTAGAGATTGAGCAGTTGAGGCGAAGGTATGACCGAACAGTTGAGGCGAAGATATGGCCCAACAATTGAGGCCGAACACTTTAAGCCAAGATGAGTTGATTACCTATGAGGCCATGGGAGGCCGAGTAGTTGAGGCCAGTGTATGACCGAACAGTTGAAGTCAAATAGTCGAGGTTGAACACTCTAGGCCAAGGTTGGTCGGGTACTTGTGAGGCCATGGGTGGTCGACCAGTTCAGGCCAATGTGTGACCGAACATTTGAGGCCGAACACTTTAGGTCGAAAGCTTGAGGCCAAGATTGACCGAGTACTTGTTAGGCCATGTGTGGCCGAGTAGTTGAAGTCAATGTATGGCTGAACATTTGAGGCCGAACACTTGAGACCAAGATTAGCCGAGTACTTGTGAGTCCATAAGATGCCAAACAGTTGAAGCCAATGTATGGTCGAATAGTTGAGGCCGAACACTTGAGGTTAAGATTAATTAAGTACCTATGAGGCCATGGGAGGTCGAATAGTTGAGGCTAAGTTTGACCGAGTGGTTTAAGCAAGTTGATGCTGAATATAAATACTGAGGCCGAACGGTTGGGCAATTAAGGTATACCAAAGTACCATTCATTGGTTCCTTATGGCTACCATGGGGTACTTGCTCAGTCCCACGGTGGACACCAAAATGTTTCGGGTATGGGTTGAGGTCTCTTATGGAAAGCACTTCAAGTTGTCCTGAAGACTGGATGAGCTACCTAGTGGTCCTCCATCATCCAAGTTATGTTGTTCGCTCTCCCTCCTTTTTGTGGATGCCGTGTGTGTGGGAACCTGTCAAAGGCACTCTGACGTTTAAGTCAGTAATATAACTGATTGGTTAGCACAACAAGTGAAAGATATAATGTGTAATATTCCTTAAGTCATACCTAAGACCTTTATTTATAATAGTTGTGATAGACCTTTACCTTTTGCTGGCCTAATGACGGTCCAGTCACATCTTAATTTGTATTAGGAGCTTAATGAGTCATTTACCACTAATAATTTTTCCATACTGTTAGGTCATATTGGACATGACCTAGGTGGTCAGTTTGGATAGACGACCTGAGTGGCGACATAGTTCTGAGGAGACTGGTACAAAATTTATATATAAAACTAATTTCTTTTAAAAAATCTAATAACGAATTTACTTCCTGTCTCCTCTGGGTGACCGATCGGTTTGAAGGGGTTGACCTGCGAAGACACTCCGACCTCAAGTCAGAATTTTTCTCTGGAGGTCTAAAGTAATTCCAGTATGAAAAAGTGTCCATTACCTCGAAATTAAACCTCTATTTATAAAGTTTAAAAAAATATGACCAATTAATTTACCTCTTAATGATCATTAATGTCAACCTTAACCACTCATCAATAGCAGTTATCGTATTGATTGTGCTTTAACTCTGCTCAACTGTTGTCGTGACCGATCGACAACGAAGTCATTTTCCATAGCTCGGTCATTCGGTATATTCGACTCAGCACCCAATCATGCCCGATCGGTCAAGTCTAACCCTATAGTAACATAGGCCCCCAAAGCCCTAGCAAAACCTTGGATATTGCGTAGGGTTTACTAAGATATACAGATCGGTTGACGAATTTATCTAAAAATTACCAAGGGTAACGACGATTCATAGAATGACACGTGTTTATCCAGGATCTGTTAAAAGGCGGGAAATGGTAGAAATTGAAACATCAGGACTTTTAAACCGTCAAATCCCCTCTCATCCAACTTCTCAGATGGCTTGAGTGAAATGCTTTTATCGGCTATAAATAATGGTGGGGTCGTCCCTCATTTTCACTTTTACCCTCAAGCTCTCCGATTCCCGAACGTCCCTTCCAAATTCCCCTCCACAGCTTCAAGCCTTCGTCTTCCTCCAGGTAAACCATGTCTTCTTTGATGAGTTCTTCTGAGTCTGTAGGGATGAATGGTCGTGGGTATGTTGACGGTGCTGCAGGGTATACTTCTTTTGTTAACTCTTCTATGCTTGGTCTCAGTGATGTGAGAAATCCTCCCGTCGATAACCAGGCCGACTCACCAACCGTCGAAAACTCCTATCGTATTCTTGAGGATAGTAAAGATGAGGCAGTGGCGATCAATGTTGATTTCACCGGTGAGTGGGATGGAAGGTGCAAAGCTAGGCCCGCCGTCGTTACTGGTCATTCGATAAAAGAGCTGGTCGATAGGGTTTTCATGGTGAAGGCGACCAACAACTCAGATTGTTTCAAATTGGCAGTTTGCGAAATGACCGAACGGGCGTTCCATGACTGAGAAGGGTACGCCTCAAACTTCTTCTATGATTATTCAACATTCTGCGATTTGCGAGTTCTTCTCCCATTCTCAGGCTTTCAAATGGGTGTTCTGCGAGAACTCAACGTTGCTCCCAACCAACTTCATCCGTACGGTTGGGCTTTCATGCAAGTGTTCTCGATCGTCTGCGCCGCTCTCACCCTTACTCTCACTCTTGCATCGTTTATCTACTTCTTCCATGTAACGCCACACCCCAACAAGCCTTGGGTTTCCCTAATCTCAATAAAAGAAAGACAACTTTTGACGATGTTCAATACGTCTTATAAAGAGTTCAAGGTGAATTTCCACAAGGTTGCCATTCTCGAGGTCGGTCGTTCCCATTTTTACTTTTCGGACGATTAGCCTAAATTTCCATTTTACTGGACCAATCATCCCAAGAAAGTTATTTCTTGTCCCAAGTCCTCCATGACGCCCGAAGAGTTGGAAGTGATCAGCAGGCTAAGTCAGCTACCTCTCAAGGCCTCCTCCAGCACGCTCATACGCTACTTGGGCTCTAAGAATCTTCATAATAGAATGTTCGGTAAGCTACTTTTGAGACCTTATACCGAGCAGTCGTTTCTAACTTATCTAAATTTCTTTTTGTTTTGTAGATTATTTGTCAGTCATGGACCAAGGGAATAACAACACTTTTTCCCACATGATGGACCGCAAGCAAGAGGAACTCAAGAAATTTGGGGAAGGGTGCTCCTCCCGTCCTCCCATTACTCCTAATCCCGTGGTTGTGCAAAATCCTCTAGTTGACCCTGAGGTCCAGACTGCTGCCTTCGCTCGCCAAGCCGAGACTATCCCTATCTCTTCCGCTCCTACTCAAAAGAAGAAGAAGAATAAAAGAAAAGCCGCTCGACCCAAATCTATGGGTAGCTCGACGAATTCAATTTAACCTTTTCCTTGAGGAGAAGGAATACTTCAAGGGAATGAAAAGAGGAGGCCTCCAACATGGCCTATGAGCTTGTTGCTCGGTCCAATATATACATGGCCTATGTTGCTGATAGGAGGAAGGTTGTTGCCTCTACAGAGTTACAAGCTCTTCAAGAGAAGCTTGATGCAACTATATAGTCGAATGAAGAGCTTACCCTTCGGGTAGCCGAGGTTGAGAAGATCATTGTTGATGAAAAAGCAAAGGCCAAAGCTTTACTTGTTGAGGCTCGCACCACCGCTCGTCAATTGTAATGATCTAATGATGACCTGAAGCTGGATCTACAACATTCCACTGAGAAAAACAAAGAGCTGGACATGTAGAGAGACAATCTTCTCACCGAGCGAGACACTCTACGAGGCAAAGTGTAGAAGTTGTATGAAGAGAACAAGTTCTTGGGCGAAGAGGTTATTAAAGAACACGTCCTTGGTTTCAACTAGGCAATAACCCAATGCAACTTGTTCTATCAAGTGCCTTTAGACAATCCTTGCTACGAGGTTATGCAAACTGTGGTTGAGGGCAAGCTGGTGCCCCTCACTCCTTCTCCCGAGACTCCAACTCTGGTTGCCCCTTTTGTTGAGCCTCAACAAATTGTGGTTGAAGTTATTGAAGAGGCCAAAGGGGAAAATACTTAGGTTGCATAGTTTCTATTTACTTTTTGTACCACAGCCATATAGTTAGTTGCCCTTTAGCTCTTGTATTAAATTTTTTGAATGAATATATACATTACTTTGACTTTTCTTGTTCGTTCTTTATCTTTCCCACTCTTCTAATCGTTTTGATCCTAGTGAGTTACGAGAACGTTCCACCCTGAATGATGGGCTCTAGGAGTTCACTAAGAACATTTCCTAGGTTAGAAATGTTAAGGTGAAAGTTACAAGAACGTTTCTCATTGAGTGGTAGACTCTAGGAGTTCACTTAAAACGTTTCCTAGGTCAAAATATTAAGGTAAGTTACAAGAAAGTTTCTCACCGATCGATAGACTCTAGGAGTTCACTTAGAACGTTCCCTAGGTAATAAAATATTAAGGTGAGAGTTTCAAGAACGTTCCTCATTGATCGTTAGACTCTAGAAGTTCACTTAGAACGTTCCCTAGGTCAAATAATGTTAAGGTGAGAATTACAAGAACGTTCCTCACCGATCGTTAGGCTCTAGGAGTTCACTTAGAATGTTCCCTAGGTCAAATTTTAAGGTGAGAGTTACAAGAACGTTCCTCACCGATCGTTAGACTCTAAGAGTTCACTTAAAACATTCCCTAAGTCTTCGAATTTTTTGTATAAGTTGCTTAGAATTTAGATAACAAACACTTGGTTTTATTTATAATTTGAATTGCACATTACATCGTAAGCTTTCAATTGAAATAAAATTTGAGATGCGATGCATTCCAGGTGTTGGGTATGGCTTTTCTTGTCGGGTGTTCCAAACGGTATGCTCCGTTATTTAAGTCTCAAACCACCTTAAAAGGACCTTCCTAGTTGTCATCTAAATTTCCTTTCGCCCGATTTCTTCGAGCGTCCCCTATCTTTCGCCAAACCAGATCTCCTTCGGCAAACTACCTTGGTCTTATCTTGGTGTTGTAGCAATGAGCGACGAGCCTTTTTTCAGCTTTCATCCGGACAACTGCTATTTCTCTTCTTTCCTCCAGGGTATCCAACTCTGCCCTTAGCTGATCATCATTCACCCGCATGTCCTCCACCTTCCTCCTAAGCGTTAGTTCCCCCACTTCTATCGGTAGCATAACATTCATTACATACGTAAGGTTGAAGGGCATTTCTCGAGTTGTACCGTGTGGTGTGCAACGATATCCCAAAGAAACTCTTGCAACTCATCAACCCAAGCTCATTTAGCATTTCCAAACGCTTTTTTAACTCAGATACAATGGCCTTATTAACAGCCTCCACCTTCCCATTCGTATGAGGGTGCTCCACTGAACTATTGACATGCTTGATTCCTAAGTTTGAATAGACATCTGCTAGCCCTTTGTCTATGAACTGTCGGCCATTGTCCATCACTATTGTTTGTGGCAAGCCAAAGCGACAAATGATCGTCCATATAAACTTCTGGACTTTCGCGGATATTATCGTAGCCAAAGATTTCGCCTCCACCCACTTCATGAAGTAATCAATGGCTATTAGGAGGAACTTCTTCTACGACCGACCGATCGGAAAAGGTCCGACAATGTCCATTCCCCATTTTTAAAATGGTCAGGGAGACACTAAGTTATGCAACTTTGCATGTGGTAGGTTGAGGTTATTCCCATGTTCCTAACACTTCACACGTTTCTGCAAGAACATCTTGTAGTCCCTATCCATCGTCGGCCAAAAGTATCCTACTCGCAACGCCCGTGCACGAAGGGCTCGCTGCCTAGTATGCATTCCACACATCCCTCCATGCAATTCTCTCCTCACATACTCAGCTTCGTCCAGCGAGACACACTTCAACAATGGTGCAGAAAATCCCCGTCTATAAAGGTTGTCGCCTATGAATAAGTAACGAGAGATCTTTTTAGCTTTCATTGTTCGTATTAATGAGCCATTCTCTTGCCTTTTGATCAACTCTCTAATCTCCTTTCTCCAATCAGGACGATCGGATATCTCGAAGACTGATAAGCATTCAATGGAAGGCTTCAACATGATTTGTCGTAAGACTGAGGACAACTAGCCCTGCTCCTTGCCGCTAGCCAGTTTCGATAGATATCCGCCCTTACATTTTCTACTCTAGGAACATGCTTGATCTCCACCACTTGGAATTGTTTAACCAACTCCTTTTTATGATAATAATGGAGCAGCTGGTCGTCTTTAGTTTGAAAGCTCCCATCCAACTGCCCAACCACTAGTTGTGAATCTGTTCGGCATTCAACGGAAGTTGCCCCCAAGTCTTTAGCTAGTTCAAGACCAATAATCACTGCTTCATATCAACCTGATTGTTGCTAATCTTAAACTTAAAGAGGATGGATTTTTCAACAAGTAATCCGTACGAGCCTTCTAAAACAACTCCCGCTCCCCCGTCTGTTTTGTCAATTGATCCGTCTACAAAGAGCTTCAAAGGCCGTGAAGGCTCCTCTCCTTGTATAGGTAATTTAGTTGCAAAATCAGCCAAGTGTTGCCATCGAACAAACCTGCGCCATTCAAATCGCAATTTGAACTCGGACAACTTTACCGATCAACCTATTATTCTTTTCCAAACAAAATTGATTTTGGGCCTATTTTGCCAATTGTGCCGCTTATTTGCATGGTTTACATCTGTTAAGTTTTAATTTCAGCCGCATCAACAAACATTATAACATCCAAAAATAATTTATGCGCTAAAGCTCACTCTTTAGGTCTCTTTAATTCCCAAACCCAACAATTTCAATCGTCGCATATTCACTTTAAATCAACCATTTAAGCATAAGAATCTCATTAAAATTTTGAATTTTAAAGCATAAATGTGGGCATAAATATCCACTCATCACTTAGCAATGGGATGGTCAGTTCTTACCACCACTTGATGGCCTTGAAAATGAGGCCTCAATCGCTGTGCAACTATGACAAGGGCTAAAACAACAGTCTCCACCTGCTTATACCTTGTCTCTACTTCTTGTAGGGTTTTACTGATACAATAGACAAGTTTGAATTCAAGGCTTTCTTGCACTAGAGTTGGACTGATCGTTTCCTCTGACAATGCTAGAAACAACTATAAATCATGCTTTGGATCAGGTCGGCCCATTACAGGCGGGCTAGCTAGAATGCCCTTTACCATGTTAAAGGCCTCCTCACACTGTTCGTCTCAGCTGGTCTCGACACTCTTCTTCATCACCTTCACAATAGGCTTGATACGCTCGACCAATCTTGGGATAAAACGGGATAACGAAGTCAGTCTCCCTACTAAGCATTGTATCTCCTTAAGGTTTTAGAGGCTTCTCATTTCTAACACCACCTTACATTTGTCTGGATTCGCCTTTATCCCTCTGGCCGTCAGCATAAAGCCTAAAAATTTCCCTACAGGTACCCCGAAGTTACACTTAGCTGGGTTCAACCGCATTTCGTACTTGCGCACCTGGTCGAACACCTCAACAAGATCCTTCACATGATCCTCTATTGATCTGCTCCGTACAACCATATTATCCACATAAACCTCCATGCACCTCCCAATCTGATGATGAAACACCTTGTCCATCAAACGCTAATAAGTAGACCCCACATTCTTTAGTCGGAACGAATTATCTCATAGTAGTAATTTGACTGCTCGTGACAAAAGTTGTCTTCTCATTATCAAGGGAACATGGGGATTTGGTTGTACCCCGAATAAGCGTCTAGAAAGCTCAAAACTTGAAATCTCGAAGCCCCATCTACGAAAGCATCAATGCTAAGAAGAGGGTAGGCATCTTTAGGGCAAGATTTGTTCAAGTCTGTACACATCCTCCACTGTCTGCTAGACTTTTTCACCATCACAATGTTTGCCAACCAGGTAGTGTACTTGACTTCACAAATGAAATTGGCCTCCAAGAGTTTCTTCACCTCGGCTTTTAGTGCTAACCTTTTTTCCGCTCTGAGCCTCCTCTTCTTTTGTGCCATTGGGCGGGCTTCCTTAAACAGGCCAATTTGTGTGACATGACCCTTGGGTGTATCCCCGACATGTCAGTTGTGGTCCAAGCGAACATATCATTGTTGCACATTAGCTCTTTGTCGATGAGTTTGGCCTGACCAATTCACTTCCAATGGAAGTAACTTGTTCTTCCGAGCGTCCAAGGCCAAACGGTTTTGTCTCTCCTAGTGGTTCCATTCGGTCATCTGTGTTGGTTTTGGGATCTAAATCTACCATTGCTACTTTTAACTGCTTGATTTTCCGTTGCGAAGTAGAGGGTTCAACCTTCAATCCCACAACATAACATTCTCGGGCAACTTTTTGGTCTATCCAAATAGTGAAAATGCTTCCCTTGTCTAATGGAAACTTAAGGGTTAAATGAGGCGTTGAAACTATTTCCCCAAAAGGTATTTAGGCAAGGTCTGCCTATAAGCACATTGTACGTGGTGCTAGCATCTACCAGCAGAAACCTGGTCTTCAGCTCTTTAGCATCCCATTCAGTATCGAGACAGGTTTTCAAATCCACGTATCCACTCGTTCTTCTGCAAACCCTACAATCTGCTCGTTGTAGGGTAGAATCAAGTCTTCCGACAGATCCATTTGCTGGAACGTCTTCCAGTAAAGGATGTTGACCGAACTCCCTTGGTCGATCAAGACTTTGCCAGCGCTGTACCGAGCGATAACAGCGGTTATCTCCATAGGATCATCCTGCTCAGAGTCGGGAGCACGAAAATCCTCGTTAGAAAATATGATTAGTGGCATTTAGCGTTTCTTCACATCCACCCTGTGCAGCCTCTTCAACTCTCTCAAATGCCTCTTTCTCGCCAAAGCTATCGACCCTCCTCCAGCAAAGCCTCCAAAGATGGTGTTAATGTGTCCTCGCAGTTGTCGATCTTAACTTTGACTTCTGCTGCAGCGGTCCTGCTCTTAACAACTCCTCAATCTTATCCTAGAGCGTGGTGCACTCTTCGGTGGTATGCCCCATATTTTGATGATAGATGCAATGCTTACTATCATTAACATTCTTGGGCATTGGTTTTTTCTTCAAAGGGGGGAGGAGATCAGCGCTAGAAGATTCCTCCAAAACTTTTTCCCTTAGGGCGTTCAGATGGGTGTACTCATTAAATCTAGATCCTTTTGGACCATCTCTATACTTGTTACCCTTAGGTCGTTCGTCAGGAACGAATGACTTCTTGCCTTCCTTTTGCTCTTGACCTGAGGACGAAGCATTTTCCCCATGCTGCCTTTTTTGGACAACACGCATCTCCTCAATTCGGATGAACTCAACGACCCTCTCCTGCATCTCTTCCAAGGTTCAAGGTGGTCGCGTGAACAAGCTATCCGCGAAGGAACAAGGCCTTAAGGTTGTGGCCAAAGTGCTCATGATGAACTTTTTGCCCACGTCCTTTACTTGTCGTGCAGTTCGATTGTACCAGTCCATAAAATCCCTCAAGCCTTCATCTTTTCTTTGCCTGATTTTTGTCAGTTCAATAAAGGTAAGGTTTTGCGCCTGGCTGGAGGAAAACTGTTGCGCAGGGTACCAAAATTGTCTGCAGTTCAAGGGCGAAGGGAATTAAACCATGCTAGAGCTTCTCCTTTAAGGATAGGGAAAATATCCTACAGCACACCAAGTCATCGGACGAATAAATTGCCATGGCGTCCACAAACGATCTCAAATGCTCCTCCGGATCTCCCAATCCATCATACTTGTCAAGAGCTGGAGGCATCCTCTCCAGCAATGGCTCTTCCATAATAGCCATCGTGAACGGGTGAAGTTCAACACCCCGACCGCATTAGCCAGGCGAACCGAACGGGTCTTGACACTATTTTCCTCTTGTGCAGCTTCCTCGGGCTCTGTGTGAGCAACCTCCACTGTAGGAGCATGGGTAGGTGTTGCCGACTATTGATTCGACTGCTCATTTTTCCTGCAACTCGCTTCGCTCGCAAAGTCGGAATCTCCGCCTGCATGGCTTACATTTGCCTTTGCATTTCCTGAACTAAAGCCAACGAGTCTAGTTGTCCTGCAATCCTTATGGTCTTGATTGAGTTTCTTCTGCTATCCTCGGCCCCACAGTGGGTGTTAAAATGTTTCTGCTGAAATGGGACGAGAATGATTCCTGCGTAGCATTCCTACTTTAGACGAACGTTTACTTCCTCTATGCTTTGGGTGACTGATCGATTTGAGGGGATTGACCTGCAGAAGACATTTCGACGCTCAAGTCAAAATTTTTCTCTGGAAGTCTAAAGTAATTCAATTATGAAAAAGTGTCAATTACCTCGAAATTAAACCTTTATTTATAGAGTTTAAAAGAATTTGACCAATTAATTTATCTCATAATGATCATTAATGTCAATATTAACCACTCATCAATAGCAGTTACCATATTAATTGTGCTTTAATTTTGCTCAACTACTGTAACTGATCGACTATGAAATCCTTTTTCATACCTTAGTCGTTCGATACATTCGACTATGCACCCAATTATGGCCTATCGGTCATATGTAATCCTATAGTAACAATTTTAAAAAAGTTTTAATACCCTATTTTGTCCCCAGTTTCGCTCGAAAATGTCAAATTAGTCCATCCTTTAAAAAATGCGTCAATTACGTCCTCACTTAATAAAATTTGCATCAATGAAATCCCTTCCGTTAAATCCGTACAAACGGCGTTACTTAATAAGAGAGAAAAATAATTAACGCCGTTTGTACGGATTTAACGGAAGGGATTTCATTGATGCAAATTTTATTAAGTGAGGACGTAATTGACGCATTTTTTAAAGGATGGACTAATTTGACATTTTCGAGCGAAACTGGGGACAAAATAGGGTATTAAGCCTTTAAAAAACAAAGTAATTCAATTATGAAAAAGTGTCCATTACTTCGAAATTAAACCTTTATTTATAGAGTTTAAAAAAATTTGACGAATTAATTTATCTCATAATGATCATTAATGTTAATACTAACCACTCATCAATAGCCATTACTATATTAATTGTGCTTTAATTTTGTTTAACTACTATAACCGATCGATTATGAAGTTTTTTTTCATATCTTAGTAGTTTGATACATTCGACTATGCACCTAATTATGGCCAATCGATCATATGTAATCTATAGTAACAATTTTAAAAAACAAAAATAGGTAAAGGCAGCTTAACATAAGTGATAGTGATTCCGAAGCCATTAACTCACCTGCTACGAACTTGTCAAATCTGGCATTGGAAGATTTCCATGAACGATAATAGGTTTCGTAAAAAAATAGCTGATGTAACAGGTCACGACCCGACAAGTTGGCAAAGTTGTAAACTTCAAATGGAAGAAGAGTCAAAACATGCCCAATTCCAGGCTTCGCCGCTAAGCCTCGTGATCTACGCGTTGAGCCGGGTCTCCTATGCTATGTTATTATCAACAATAAAATCAATATTTCAAAACATAATCCTTACTTTTATTTTATTTTTGTAAATTTGATACCTCTTCCTTTTTTATAATACATGCAGTAACAAAGAACACGACATTAGGAGTATTTGGACAGAACATGTCCCGCAGTCTGTTTCAAAATTTCCACAAACATTGCCACGTGAATGGTCTGATGTCATTACGAGAAACGGTCGTTATAATCAATGATGTGGAGAACACTGGATCCATAAAGTATTTTACCACTGGCGGACGCCGACTTTTCCTCGCATAATTATTAGTTCATGCCCATCATAGTTGCATACAATATTAATGAATAAATTTAAAACTTTTACAAAATTTTAATTAAACTGGTATATTTAACTAAAGTTTCCTGACAGTGAAATTGTGATGAGATAAATATAATTTTGATTTGTTTTCGTATATTTACACGACTGTCGTTGGATTGGACAAGTACATTGTACATATACCATATCGATATATCGAAATAATTGATTTTAGGAAAATGAATTAGAAGGTGAAAAAGAAAGGCGGGTATAGAATTAAATGGCTCTACAAATGAACGAACGGGTGTGGTGTGAAAGAGAGGAATTTTCTTAGGAGGCTCGTATTTCTTTTTCCTTCTTCGTCTATATATACCGGACCACTTCTCTCTGCCACTTCATAACAAAATAACTTGCCTTCAGGAACTTTCTAGACCACAGAGGATTCTCTTGTCTTCTGTGGAGAGCTTGTTTTCATTTCTTCATTCGCATCCGAGGAACAAGCTTTCCGCAGTTGAACACCCTTTCGTCCACTCAATCACCCATGGCTCGCTCTTTCACTAACGTTAAGGTTCTCTCTGCTCTTGTCGCCGACGGATTCTCCAACACTCCAACCAGGTACACCAATTGTTTCTCTTTCTTTTTTTTCTTTTCAATAACTTCTGCTATATTTCAAAAGCCGCAGTTCTTGGCTTTATTTGTGGAGGGAGAGAATTTTTTTCTTCTCCCTTGTTGCCTTTATTACGAAAGGGGGAATCTTGCTGTAACGGGTGGTGAAATGAGGGATAAAGAATTGGTAAAGCGGTGATTAACGTTGATATGGCTTTTTTGTGGGAACAGGCGTGGGTTTGCGGCGGCGGCGGCGGCGGCGACACAGAGCGCAAGCAGAGGAGGTGCCTCCATCAGCGGCAATATGGTTCCAAAATCAGGGGAAGAGAAGGTGAGAGGTGCTGAAAAGGTTTCGTGGGTCCCAGACCCTGTGACCGGTTACTACAGACCAGAGAACACCAACGAGATTGATGTTGCTGACCTGCGAGCTACGGTTTTGGGCGGAAAATTCAACCACTAATTTCAACTTGAAGACAGAACCTCTTTGGTCACTTATACGTTAGATGTATCTCGAAGTTCACAGAACCTTCGGGGATTATTCACTATGAGGCAATCATCTACATACAGTTGTTGTATTTCTCTCTACAGAATTAAGACTTTGTCATCTCCAGTTGAGAACTCGTAACTATCTTTTGCTGTATTCTCTTTGGAAAATAACAGGAGTTATTTGTAACTTTCTTAGCAAACCTCAAATCTTCTTTGTCCATTTTTTGTTTTCTTTTTTTCACGTAACTATGCTATTTTCTTCCGAATTTGTTTGGTATATTTTTTTGGAAAATTAAAGAGATTAATCCTTAAACTTTTAAAAATTTAATTAAACTAAGATTAAATAAATCTTGTGAATCAATCCTAATCCACTAGCTTGAGTTAAATAAAGAAAAGGAAAAGCATATTTAAGAAAGCTGGTGAAACAAATAGTTTATTTAAGAGAAGTGAAAGAGAAATATAATGAAAGGAGAAAAACATTCTAGACATCTGGTTTTAATTTATTGTAATAAAATTATTGAAAAGAATAATTAAATTTCATAAGTTAAATGATTGTAATACAAATAAAATCGACTGTTTCACTAAGTTATCACAAGATAAAAGATAAAGTTATTGTTAAGAATTTTAGGTAATTTCATATCTCATAAATTGAACGGTTAAAGAAAATTATATCTTCGATAATATTAATATATTTGGGATTTCAATATCACTCTATAGAAAACATCGTACCGTCTTAATTGGTAAAATGTTTAGGAATCAATTTGGGTACTATGAATCGTGTAACAATAAGGCGAATAAGCTTCCAAACAACAACCTTTACCGAAATCGACTTAAGGCTGAGAAGCTATACTGTCATATCAAGAAATTTGAGATTATAAAGGATATTTCTCAATCACAATCAAGTACTTAAAATAAAAGATCTTTATTCGGAGTTTGGGACAAATAAGATTTAGAACCTTAATGCTACGTTCAACTTGAGGGTGACAGGGGGAGATGATTTGGAGGAGAGTGATTGAATGAATTTAAGGAGATTTGAGTATATATTTTTTTGTGTTTACTTTAGTGGATTTAGAGGTAATTGAGACTGAATTTAGAGGTAAAATTTGTGAGAAGTAGTCTAGGATTTGATTGATGTGACAAATAAAAAAATTGTTTAATGGATAGAAATTGAAGATTACCAAAATGTCCCTAGTTATTAAAGTAATATAAAATGATAATTGTTCATGTTATATTTAATTGTAAAAATGTTTATAAAGAATAAAAAATTAACATTAATTATTTAATAATTAAAATTTAAATTTAAGAGCCTATTTAATATTATCAAATTGTTTTTTATTTATTTAAAGATTAAATTAGAAGGTTTCTAAGGCAGAATCTTAATTAGTTTTTAAGATAATATTAAATGGTGTTAAATATTTATGTATTAGAATTTAAATTTAAGAGGCAATTTAATACATCATTATAATGATCCATTATAATAGAAGAATAATAATACTGCATTAATATTGAAGAATAAAAGAAAGATTAAAAAGAAAACATAAAGAAAGCTTCTTCTTTCTTCCACATGTCTTTTGGAAAAAGAGACTGCACAGGCAATGCTATTCAATGATGTTAAAGCACTTGTTGAGTTTTTGTTTAACTCTGAAAAGAAAAGGGTGTGTTTAGGCCTTTCTCCTGAGCCAATATTTTTTCCAATTTTTGTTTGGGCCTTTATCCTCTCGCAGGCCAGCTTTGGGCTGCTTGGTGAAGCTTCTTCACTCCCTTTCTCTTTGTCTCACACGAAAAGGTAGCTAGGGTAGCACCTTTCTTCTTCTCCAACTAAGAACTCCAGTAATGGGAGTCTTGCAGCACACACGGGGAAAATTCTTTCCCTTTCTTTTTGGTTCGTGCAATCTCTTTTCCTTCATGGACAAACCCAGTGTTGGGGTCTTTTTGTCGCGTCACCGATGAGCTATTTCTCTCCTTCTCCATTCTAGGGAGGTCGCAGGGTAGAAAGCGAGATACCCTTCTCTTTTCTCTTTCTGTTTTGGACTGCTTGTAGGGGAACCACTTTTCTCCTTCGTCTTTGCTCCAGGTCGCGTATGCAATCGAATACAAAGCTCGTTGAGAAGTATGTGAACCGAATATCACCCACTCGAACCGAATATGGGTTCTTAAAAAATTATTCACATTCCTGGAACCGAATACGGGTGGAAGGTAACTGAATACACCTCCACTGTTCTTCCTCTTCTTTAGCTTTGAACTCGTCTTCATCTTCAACCATCATCTTAAAATCGATTATTATGTCAGCTTTAGGAGTTGGAATTATACAATGTGGGTAAATTAGCATTAGATGGTAAATCCCTTTAAATCTTTGCACTCCAGCGGGTGATGAAAAATTCCCCTATCCCGCAAATCCGCGCAATTCATTTTTCGCATTTCATCGTCCTTAAACACGCGTGAACAGTTATTTCTACTCAAGTGAACACATCCTAAACCTTTTATAGCTAATAAGAGATATCGATTTGTAATAATAGATAAATTAAACAAATTATAATCTCGAAAGTATGAAAAAATATTTTTTAAAAGCTAATAATCTATTTACATGAAAAAGTTAAAGTTAGTTTTATAGTACTTTCTATCTCAATAATCATACTATCTATATACTACATGGTGTGTCGAGAATAAGATTCCACAAATTACCAACTGATTGGACGTGGCCGATAAAAACAATCATTAAAAATAGTTTAAGACTAATTAATAATGTAATGATTATTAATGAATGGTTAACCAGTATATTAATAATTAATAATAATCAATTAATAGATTTGATTATTGTAACTCTGTAAAAACAGTTTGATATCGATATAAAGATATTTTTAACATAATTCAATTTATTAAGACTTCTTGATAAATATATCTTATTTGAACGTAAAAATGTGTTTTACAAGTTGATCATCGATCGATTCGAAGAAAACTGATGAAGAGACATGGACAATTATGATACGGAGTAGTTCAAGAGAGAACCACCATCCCTGGACCCTACGTAAACAGTCTATAAAAAATATAAATCATTAAAAAATTTATATGTTCTGCTTAACTTTAAATCACAATATAAACAAAGTACTGTTATGATATCATGAAAATGATAGATGAAGAGCACCTACCCATCACACTTTAAGTTACCTTTATCGTTGTAAGTTATGTGGAAGTTACTGATCCGTGAGACTCGTGATGATACAATGGAGAGCCACAAGGACCATAAAACATGCAAAAATTGAAGCCACAAGTCCCTAAAGATCAGCACCACATCTTTCCTTTTTCTCTTTTCAGCCACTGCTATGGGCGAGGCAGAAAGTTCAGATAATGAAATTTTAAACATTATTTTTGGAACATTAATAAATTGGAACATTTAAACTTGAAGTGCATTGGATGGAAAATAGCAACAGTGGAATATGTTAACGCATAGAAACAGGGAATGATAGAGGGCGGTGCTCCACTTTCGGACAACATGATTGGGCAGCCACAGTGGCAGTGGATGTAGTTGCAGCACCAAGTTCGCTCACCGTCCAATCATTTTGATAGTTTTATAAACACAAACCAATAATCATTACTGCTGACCAATCTCTTTGTACCAAACGTAACCAACATACCATCTTATTTTATTGTTTTCTTATAATAAACCACTATGCTCGTAATTGAGTGTTCGTTACTCCTGCACATATTCTATATTTTTCTCAAATATATAATTATTATTCAACGGATAATATTTCACTCTCTTCTTACTTTTTATCTGATATTCCACTCTTCTTTATTTAATCTTTTAAAAACAATAAAAAATTTCAAAGCATTTTATTCGTGTAATCAAACTTTTCTTTTACAAGAAAGAAATTTGGATTAAAAAAAATACACAGGAATATTATAAAAATGTGACATCTCATTCTCCAAATGTTATTATTCTTCTTTTAGTTTATATTTACTTTTAGGTGTTAATAATTTAGGTAATATGTATATAATAAATAATTAAATGTGTTAGGATCATCATATTATTAATCAAAGTATTAAATAGATTTAATTAATTATATTGATAGTTAAGAACATACATGTCATGAAATATTAACTTTGTAAATATCATATTCAATATTCTAATTTGATAAAGAGTTAAATTAGAAATAATAGTTTTTAGAAAAACTAACCGGCAAAAGTTCCGTAAAGAAATTATAATCTCCATTTGTGAGCACATACACATATTCATGTTTCTTTCTCTTCATTCCCATCAACTGAGAAAATAAAGGAAAACTAAGATGTTTTATAGCATATATCATTCTTCCATCTAAGTTCTTTTCAATAGTCAATCCAAGTACGTTTGTCCATATTGCTCTTAATATAATTAGAAATAGTTTATTGTATGATAAAGTTTGATTATTCTTAATTATTGATCTTTTATGGTTCATAACTCTAACAATTGGTATCCTAACATGTTAGATTTATGATTAAGTTTTGGTCCTAATTGCATGAACCCCATTTGGTTTTTCCTTAAATTTAATTGAGAATCCTAATTGTAAAGTTCAGGGTTTTTTCTTTCAATTGATTTTGATGAAATCCCCAATCTGGTTTCATCTTTCTCGTGGGTTTCGAACCTTTGACCAAACTGTGCAAAAATCTCAATTTCTTGTTTTTTTTGCTTCTTTTGGTTTTTTCTTTGCTAGTAACGTCACTACTGCAAAAAAAGACTTTTAACGTCTGTTATTTTGGGCATTTAACCTCTGTCTTCGCCCCGACGTCATATTGGGAGACGTTAGTTGAACGATGAATGGCCTACTAGATGTCAAGTGACGTCGGCTCACACGTGGTGGACGTCACAAATTGACGTCGAACATGTCTGTAACGGATGTCAAGCGCGGTGATGAGCGTGACTCTTACTCGCTGACTAAGAAAATTCAGGGGTAACCACTAGAACGAAATAGACGTCGGATGTGCACTAGTAGACGTCAGTAGATGTCGGACAATGCACTAACTGACGTCCAAGTTGTATTACTTTTTAAAAAATTATTTTGTTTTTACAATAAAACCACACCTAAAAAGTAAAAAATGATCCCAGCACATAAAAAAATATTATACTATATGCATCTCAAGTGATTAAACAATCCAAAACTTAAACTATCAAAACTTAAACATAAACTTAAGCTAATTATTCTAGTACTTCTCCATGCCTAGTCCAAATGATATAAGTTCTCATTATACCGATCATGAATAGATAGTCATGCATATTGCCTAAGTCTTGGAGTATTTGATTAAGACAACAAACACAAGGACAAAAATATGTTTCGTTCCCAGAGTTTGTGTTTTGTTCAACATATTGCAAGAACTTCAAAACTTCCTTTTCATATTTTTGATTGATGTGATGTTCATTCATCCGGCTTCGATCCATACTATGTTCGTAACAAACTTCACCAGTCTCAAGTTTTTAACTCTCACAAGGGAGTTTTGCCACCGATCATTTTTTAGGTCCGATTTTCTTACGTTAGACGTTAAATGGGTGACATCATATGCTATTTTTGCACTAATGCTCCTAAGGAAAGGCCACTTCTTTTGAAGTGAAAAATGTGACCTACTTCGTATGAGGATTTTGTAACCTTCAGTGGTTCTGGTTTTCTACAAGTGAGTGAGTCATGGTGATGACTTTTAATTAGTGAGATCTGCTGACGGTGGAGGTGACACTCCTTCTTCTTCTTTGAAAATAGTGCACACTGTTCATCCAAAGCTTATGGCTCGCATTGACTCTCAATTTTTAATGATAGCCTACATATCTGTTAATGCTCCAAAGCAATCAATTTTTCCAACAGGTATACTAGGTACTTTGTAGTATAACAAGTGTCATAGCCACAGAGATTTGGCGAAAAACACAATGTTCTAAACTAGATTGGCTTTGTATAAAACAGTAAAAGGGATGCATAAAGAATGTGGAAATGTAATTGATGTAAGAAAACAAAGTTATTTTAACAATATAGCACGTTGTAAAATAATTTGGAATTAAAAAGAATTGACAACACCATAATAAAGGCATGTTGAAGCTAGAGTTCACCATTGTGTCCCTCTCATTGAAAGGTTCAGTATTAGTTATAAAGACGTAACTCTAGGCCCATTCCTAACATCTAGAGCTTAATATCACCAAACTTTAGTATGATTCCTCAATGACTATTTGAATGAATCATTTGCATTAAGATAAACATTTTATAACCAGCTAGAACCTTAGATATATTCCTAGCATTTAAAAGAAGCATGAGAATTAGTTGGACCACAACTTGGAACCAATTTTCACTCAATCTCAAGTAAGTGAAATAAGAAGAATGATTAGTTCATTCAACAACAAGCATAAATTAATTCACAAACATGTAATAAAAGTATACTTTCATAAATAAAACAATACTAATACAAGAGAGTTCCAAAGGGTTACATCTTTGCTTCAATACTTTAGCACATTTAGTTCATCATAATGGATGATAATAATTCAATATAAGGAAGAGTCATCATCTCCTAAACCTCTAATAATAGTCTTTAAAGTAAAAAAGAAAGTGTTTGAGAAACTCTCTAAAAGGTCTCTCTCTAAGATTGTCCAGAAGTCCCTTATAATAGAGGAGAAACTATATTTTTATAAACATTCCAGGCCATGAATTCAATAGTGAAAATGTGGCTCTATTTGTAAAGGTTTCCTTTGTGGCTTAAGTCTCGAGCTTTTGGTGTTATAGTCCTTGAGATAAGTTCTTCGAGAAGGATTCTTCACGACTTAGCCAGGTTTAGTACTAAAGGTTTCCCTCCAATGTGAGTTTGCTTATTTGATTCAAACCTCAAGATTGTAGCTCAACCACACAAAAGTAAGTTTTGCCTAGAATTGCTTAAATTTTCTCCATTTTCTTTTGTTTTCTGTTGGAAGACGCCTAAGGAAGAACACCGATCTGCAGTGCGAGTTCGATTTGAAGGTTCCTCGAAGCTTCCTCCAGAGAGAAGACGCGGTGGAAAATGATACGAAAACTAGTTTGAAGGCTGACTCGAAGGAAATCCAAGAAAACGAGAAAGGAAAACACTAGAACCCTAGGACTTAAGGTTTATTCGGTGAAAAACCCTAGAAGGACGAAAAAATCGATTCTAGATTGATTAAACGGTGGAAACATTGTTTTAATCGGTGGAAATGCGAGTATATTCGGTGGAAAATGATTTAAACGGTACAAAAGAAGAATTAATAGGCTAGAAATGAAATTGATCGGTGGAAATTGAAGGAAAAGCAAAAAGGAAGAAACCCTAGGTGGAAGATGATGTTTTGTGATAGTGAAGCAGTAAGAAGATATGAATCTAGGTTGAAGTGAGACTTACGCTGAAGTTCGTAGATGAAAAAACGACAAGGATGACAATGAGATCTTGAGAGAAATGAAAGCTCTCAAGGAGGACGAAAATGAGAAATGAAGATGCGTTTTTTATGCGCGAGAGGAAAAAGCCAAATGATGTGGAGGAAAGACGCTGACGTGTAACTGGTGCGCAATGATGTTATGCGTTAAAGATGTGACAATGAAGGAGTGGATCAGCGCGGAGGAGTGAGAAGCACCATGGAATTTGGGAAAATGAAAGTCAGAGAGTGTGCTTGGAAGGTGGCTAGAGGCGGATCCCTAGGACTCTCTAGCCTGACTTTCAAAGAGAATTGCATCTGGAGTGCTCTCAACAGAAATCAAATTCTCATTCTCAAAAGTGAAAAATACAAGAGAGGAGGTGAGTATTTATAGTAACCCAAGCTCCTTGCAAACTAAGACATGTGTATATTAAAATGTAAAATTTACACAAAAAGACATTGAGAAATGTATGTCAAGCAGGATTCCATCATTTAAAATGTAAGGATTCTTCATGACTTAGCCTCAAGTTTAGTACTTGAGGTTTCCCTCCAAGGTGAATTTGCTTATTTGATTCAAACCTCAAGATTGCCGCTCAACCACACAAAAGTCAGTTTTGCCTAGAATTTCTTAAATTTCCTCCATTTTCTTTTGTTTTCTCTTTTGACTCTCTATAATCATCAAAATTTTCAAAACAAATCTTATTAGGGTGATTTCTAGGAATATTTCATAAAATAAAAATAAGATGAGTGCTAAATTGATCTCAAAGATAACTTATATTGGGCACTTATCAGTTTTGTGCACAAGTGACGTGGTGGTTTCTAAAGTCTGTCATGTTCGTGGGTCGAGGTAGTTGTTTGCTTGTAGTGGTGCGTGGAGGACTTGCAAATTTTGATACACATTGTGATGATCTCATTCTTGTAATGGTGTGCATCGGATGGTGAATTGATGGTTTGCTAGCTCTCGGATTAGGCATGGTTTGGTTGTGCAATGTGTAACACCCCTAATATATTAAGTTATTACGTGTTTTAGAACAAAAATTGAATTCGATATCTGATATCATTAATGAAAACTTTATTCAATTCAACAAAAAGTACGGTTTCACACCTTAAACATAGTCTTCATAATTTAACATGAATACATATTTAAACTTACAAATCTTAAACAACAGTTTTCAATTACAAATTTAATTTTATCAAAAATCCCCTGAAAGTTTTTCCCAACATGTCATTCGTCTCTAAGCATGTCCAACTACATCTGCAACATCATATGCTCATGTATAACCACACTAACTATACGATTATTGTACAAACAAATAAGAGTGAGTTATTCATACGATCATTAAACATACTCAATCTATAGTAAAACATATATAATTATAATTTATAGACCCAATTATTTGGATGCTATTGATTCACTTTATTGTATCTTTTATTTTTCCATAACAGATTATCCTCTAACGTCTCAAAGTCATAATTTTATTTTCCATAATCCCTTACAAATATACTATGCTTGCTCCCGAAGCTTTATGGTCATACTGCTCTCTACCTGCTTCCTTAAGCCTTACAAGTATACTATGCATTATTATCCGAAGTCTTATGGTCAAACCGCTCTCTGCCTACTTCTATAAGACTTATGAGTACTTTACTTATGTCAAAGCCTTATGGTCAAACCGCTCTCTGTCTACTTTCATAAGCCTACTAAGTCACTCTGCTTAATCCCAGACTTACCAGGGAAACCCACCAACAATTCTGACTTTACAGTTACAACAATACAACCATAAAACACAAAAATCATCTGCCTAAAAAGATCGCCACTCAATCATGCTCATTCTTGATTTAACATATAATATGAACATAGATCCTCCACTATCAAAAGTTCATAATTCTCTCCATATATATACCCATCACATTCACATCATACCCAATCATGATTCCAACAATCTACACGATAACACCTAATATAAAATCATTCCTCAATAACAATTGAAACAACATATCACTCTCACTATCCTATTACTAATCACAACGACATTAATTCATCACGTACATACTCATAGTTTCACACATGTATACCTCATCTCTAGCCATTTCCATGTTAATCCAAGATAACCATCAAGATAACATACAATTATTTTCCACATGTTCATTTTTATCAAATCATTAATATCACCAAAGATTATTACATTAATTAGTTATACCAAACATTCAACTGAAAACAGTCAAAGTTGATATATTTCCAACATCACAATAGATACATCACTTACACAACACTGAACAACTTTTTATTTCGAAATCTAGATTCAACAATAACATACCAACAAGGAGAAATAAGTCTCTTACTTACATATCTTCAATTCGTGAGTACAACAATAGTAATCCAACATTTATCACATGACATGAATGTTCATTTAACATTACTGCTTTGGCAAATAAAATTACTTAACACATCAACACACCAAATCCATAACTCTCCACATGTAATTATTCAATCATTAAATTCTTTATCAATTAAACACATTCATATTCAACATTTCCAACATCAATTGAAACTCGTTTCTCCTGAAGCTTCTCATGTAAAAATTATAATGATTACATTCATTTATATTCATACTCATAATTGTTCAAACATAGATAAATAATCATTCAAATTAACAAAGATATAGGTCATACACAATCTATAATTAAAATGTCTAAACTATGTTTCAAATTTAATAATTCCCCACTTTTCAATGTTCTTATAATAAGAAACATTGATTTTTTAGCCATGAGTCAAATTAAATTTGTTGTTGGTAATAGCGTCAAATGGGAGTCTAATATTCAAGGTCTATATTTAACCTTTTTTTAAATTACCATTAGAATATGTGCATCAACAAAGTCAGATTTTAAATAATTTAACTTTTAGCTTTTAAAAATAATTAAATTAATTTATATACATGTTTTAGTGAAAATTTGTTTTTAATTTACTTAAAATAGTTCCATTAAATTTTTTATTTTCATATTTATGATCAAAAGAGTAGGATTATTTTAATAATTGACGTAGTTATTATTATTGTTAATAGCTGAGAAAAGGCTTTAAAAGCAAAGTAATAGTTATAAAACTTGAATTAAATTCTTGAAGATTTATTTCAAATACTAAAAAAAAGAACTTTACCATTTTTGATAACTTTACATGATTAAAAATGAATTTTCTGTGGTCTCTGATAGAAAAAAAAATATTTCTTAAGAATAAAAATGACATTCTTGTGTAAGAGTTACTAGAAGGAGACACGAAAAGATCAACTCAAATGAATAAAATCATACAAAAAGACCAACACATTATTTTCAACTCATTTATTCTTGTAGGACAAATTCTTGGTTCAGATTAATTATGGCAATCGCAAGCTTTGTCTTTTAGATTCATGTGTGCTGTGCTGTGTTCCTTAGCGTTTGACCCACACACACGTAGAACCATTTCCTATCAGGCGTTAGCTTTTTGCTGTCAATCATATATTTTTCTTAGAGGGTTTTTAGATCTTTAAAATATTGCAACAAAAATATTCATGGTATTTGTTTCATAGGATGTGTGGTCAGCTTTTTAAAATTTAAAAATCATTTTAAAGTTTAGAATAGAAGTTTTAAAATTTAGTGAAAGTTGGGCTTTAATCTTTTGTACTATGTGTTTTTTTAGATGAAATAATATTCACTTCAGTGATTTCTATATTCACTAGTACAGAAAGGGGTATTTTGGGCCTTTTAACATCCAACGACCCCCCGACGTCTTTGTAGGTCATGTTTATGTAGACGTCCGTTGTGTGAGGACGGACGTCTATGTAGACGTCCGTTGTGTGAGGACGGACGTCTATATAGACGTCCGTTTGCGTCGAAACGGACGTCTATATAGCTGAACGAGTTATTTAGGATTACGGGGTTTGGACGTTTGTTTGTGCACTGCCACACGTCTGAAGAGCAGATTCGAAATGAAAATGGAGGGAAATGGAGGAGTGCACGACCTAAAACGTAGGCCAAAAAACGCTGCCCAAGAACACGCAACAAACTACACCAAAACGCACCGAAAACGATTTTTAATCGGTCCAAATGAAAGATATTTCATCACTGAACAATTTAATCGGAATAAAAGTAAGATTAAATGGTCCAAAACAGATAAAAACCAACCTGACAGGGTAGTTGAACCCGTTCAAGAGGCTGACGTCTATAATATTGTAGACGTCCGGCCCCCTCCAGGACGGACATTCAAAAGGCTGACGGGTTCAACTACCCTGTCAGCCTCTTGAACTCCGTCCTGGAGGGGGCCAGACGTCTATAATATAGTAGACGTTCGGCCCCCTCCAGGACGGACGATCAAAAGGCTGACGGGTGGAGTTGAAGAGTTGATTGTTTCAGCCTTTTAAACGTCCGTCCTGAAGAGGGCCGGACGTCTATAATATAGTAGACGTCCGGTTCCCTCCAGAACGGACGTTGAAAAGGCTGAATCTTCAACTCTCCCGTCAGCCTTTTGAACGTCCGTTAGAGGGGTTGGACGTCTACTATATTATAGACGTCCGGCCCCCTCCAGGACGGACGTCTTCACACTCAATTATTTACATTTATGCCACCGGTCAATTATTTACGTTGGAGTTTTGGTGGACGGACGTCTATGGGGTGACGTTAAAGGTCAATTTTGCACTATGATTTAGATGAGTTAGCAATACCTCCGTTTCAGTAAGACAGGACATGTTTACTATTATACTACTAAGGCTTATTATCGTTCGACCAATATACATGTATATGAAATTAGTGGCACTTTCATGTACTAAAGTTTTCTAATTGGTTAAATTGGTCCTTTCGTCTTACTTGAAATAGTTTAAGTAGGTTATCTTTATTTTTCTTCTTAATTAAGTTTCTTCTTAATTAAGTTTATTCTTTTAAAAAATAATTTATTTAGATATTCTTTGTTAGTATTGTATCAATAACATTAAGGAAATGATATTGGTAAGTTTATAATTTTTTTGTTTTACTTTCTATTTTTATATTTTTTTTTCAGTTTTTGTGTCAAGTGTCGTGTTAATGACATTTTCAATATAAGTAATTATTGTCTTATATTTAATTCAATTTTTATATTTTTTCTTTGATTCAAATAAGTATTTTTTTTAAATAGAATAATGTTGTCCTTTTTAAATTGGGATGACATTTATTTTTTGTGTAAATGTTATTATTATAGTTTTATTAAAATTAACATTTTTATAAATATTTATGCATTTATTTCTAAACTACTCAAACATAGGATTCAATTTCAATAAATCACTTTTAATATTAATGGTTTTAGTCCTTATTTCTTTAATGTTTAGTTCTTGAACTTAAATTGTTGAATTTCCTCATCACAGTTCAAAAGTAAATATTTATCTATTTTATGCATAGACTCTTAACTTTTTCAATTAACAACTCGTTTAAAAGTGATTTATTCAAATGAAATCCAATAATATAGTTAGAGTTAATTTAAAAATATAGATTAAATATGTTTTTATCCTTATAATACAAAATTGTAATCGATACCTACTGAAAACTTTGAATCTATTTGGTCTCCTTGTTCTGAAAAACGATGTATTTAGTCATTCGTATTTAACGACGTTAAATTTTATCCCACGTGGCAAACGATGTTCCACTTAGGCATTTAGATTGGTTATACATGTACTAACACGTGCCTACCACGTGTTTAATTATATATTTTTAATGAAAACTAAATTTTTTTAAAATAAAGTACTTTTTTTCAACGTTTTATGTCGAAAGAGTGGTTTCACTTGGGTACATTCGAATGCGAGTTGAAATACAATGCCATTGTGAAAGTGAGAAGAGAAATTGAAGAAGAATGTTGATGGGTAGATGATTTAGGATTAGTGTTTTGGTGGTTGTAGTAGATCTGAGTGGGTGTAAATAAATTTAGGATTTTTGGGATTGGGACTTTATAGTGTTGCATCTTTGGGACTATGAGGAGGAGTTCTAGATCGAAGTTTATGGGTCGTCATCCTCATCTTCACAGTTGGGAATAAAGCTTTCTGGATGTGGGGAAATATTATTGCTTCTAAAGAAACCACCGTGAAGAACAATGGAAGATTGTTTTGATGATGTAGATATTGGGCAGTAAATAACAAAGTTATTTGTAGTGTATATATTTGTGGTAGTTGTTTTTGCTAGATGTCTTTTCTCCCATGAGTCAAGCACGTTGCACCTACTTCCAATAGTTGATGAGGTACAATCTCAAATGGAAGGAAAGTTAGAAATACAAGAAGAAGAACTTGTTTCTGGTAGTGAAAGAATGATACTACAAATGCTCTAGAAGAATGCTAAGTTAAAAAGGAAGTTAATGAGGAAGTTAATGACAAAGAGAAAAGTGAGGAAAAATTAAGATGTGTTTTTTCATTGTATCATGAAATCTATTGTCATATTTTGCTTTATATTAATTTAGTTGTTGTCAATCCTTATGTTATAAATTTGATTTGTTATCGGTCCTTATGTTATAAATTTGATTTGTTAGGAGTCCTTGTGTTTTAAATTTAAGTTGTATATTTCATTATAAATTTTACTTGTATTAGTCCCTATGTTGTAATTGACATTAAGCATATAACTGAGACATAATGAAAAAAAATATTATACATAAGTCAATGATAAAGATAGGGGTGGTAGAAGTTGTCCACATTTGTCTCATAAAGTTAAAAAGAAAGCTGGTGGAATGTTGAGTACACCAAAGAGAAAAATACAATTAAAGTTGGGCAACTTAGGCCTTTACTCCAACTAAACAACACAACTCTCAATATTGTTCACATCGGTTGTCTATAGGGGTTGTTTGAATTAGCATGAGAGCCTAAAATTAATGTGGTCGTAGCTTTGTTAGATGTCCTTGCTCCTCGCCTAGGTGCATTGGTACTTCCACTTGCAACAATATTTTAGGTTTTCTGGTGTTTTCCCTATCACTCATATACATTATTGATTACACTGAATATTGTAAATGAGTAAGAAATACACCGTACTGTTGGTATCGGAGGGAGTATTTTTCGAAGAGTATAACGCAGCGGAATTAAAACTCAGAGAG
>NW_025914027.1:0-29857 GCF_018835915.1 Vigna umbellata
GGGAGTTATTAATATAGATTTTGTTTGTAAGAAATCCAATTAAAAAAATTTTAAAGATAGAGATTAGGGTTTATGTGTAGGATTTTCTCTTGATTTGTTGGAAATCTCACGTCAACCTAGGAATAAGGACAAATTATTATACATAAGTGGGGTGCAATCCTCAATTTATAAGTTAGTTTTATGAGGTTGAATTTGACATAAACTCACTTACTAAGATGGTATCAACGCCTATCCTAGTCAAGTTTATTAGGGTTGTGCCACCCAATATTGGGCTCCTGCTAGATCACCCACAAATATTTAATCCCATGCTTTGAGATGTTCATTTCTCGACATAAGGGGATGTGTTGGAGATTCCCATGTTCATTAGGAATAAGACCAAATTATATTATATAAACGGGATGCAATCCTCACTTTACAATCTGATTTTGTTAAGTAATGCATAAATCCAATTACTAAGATGATTTAGAGTCTTTATGTTTGTATATTTATGTCTTTACTTTAGGAGATTTGTTTCCTTTGATTAGGATTTGGTTTTTTTCCCCCTCAAAATCAAAGAAAGAAATAGTTTAGATTTTACATGAGTCAAATTAGAAAATTTGAACTCCCAGTTTGGGGATAATGGGTGTGATTTATAAGATTAATGGAATGGTTACGTGCTGTATCGAACAGGCTTTTAGCTTCTAAACTGACAGTTAAGTTTGGTATATGTTTCTTTTAGTTTTCAGTTAGTTGCAGATTTAGTTTGACACTCTCTTGTTAGGAAAACCATGGTGGCTATTTGTGTGTTGAAATATATATGTAGTATTAGTGAATATCCTTTTGTCCTTGTCTTTTGTAGTAATAGTAATTTATAATTGTGTTATAATCTTAAGGGGAGTGTTGAAATTTTGTGTTTTAGACTTTTTTTTTAATAATTTTGTAAGTATTGCCTTTTAAAAGATTGGGGGAAGGTCCCCCCCCCCACATCGGACTAGAGATAAAGTCAAAATATAATATAAATAAAGTGAGGTGGCAAAAACCTCACCTTACAAGCCGGCCTTGTGGAGTTGAGTTAGGTTTAAAGTCCACTTCTAACATGGTATCAGAGCCATGGTTAGAGCCTATCTTCTATGTGGGCATTCTATTCTTCTATTCGACCCGCTATCGGGCCATTATCGGACCACCCAATTTCTACTATCACGCACAAGATGTCTATACCTCGGTGTGGAGGGGGTGTGTTGGAAGTTCCACATCGACTTGAGATAAAGTCAAAATATAATATATAAGTGAGGTGCAAACCTCACCTTACAGCCCTCTCATAATCTTCTATTTATAAAAATATATTGAACAAAGAGTAGTACATGATCATATTAAGGGGTTTAACTTTAGACACAAATTTATAAAATTCTTGATAGGTAACCTAGACAACATTATAATCATGATAAATTAGGGTAAACCTAGGACACATAATAATCATGATAAAATAGGAAAGTCCTAGACACAATATAATCATGATAAATAGGGATAAATATTTTAAATACTTTCCATATCAAGCTGGAAGGCATACAAAAATTGTATGGGCCAAAGCTAGTTTTGTAGGGTTGAGTTAGGCTTTATTGGGAATCAAACTGATTCCTTACTGTCTAGAAGACAGTAATTCAATGTATTCTGTTTTGTCTTACGGTTATTAGATTTTTATTAGGTTTTTCTAGTTAGTTGTACAGAGCTCTATAAATAGAGCTCTCTCTTTTTGTTTACTGTAAGAGAAGATAATATCTACATTTTCTCAGTTTCAATACTATGCAACATAATATAACAAGGAAAGAGAACGTTTTTCTTACCTCTCGTGTTATCCTCTGCATCTTTGCCTTCTTCACCGTCGTCAACCGCCGTCTTCTCCGCCGCAGATCTACGCTGACACCGCTGCTGCCTCATCGCCTGGAGAAGCCCTCTATCGCTCTGTTCTCTCTCTTCTCACACTCGTTTTTACACTGCTTGCGTGGCTTTCTTGTCTGCCTTACGCTTATCCGCTATAAGCCATCATGGGCTGGGCCGCAGACTTGCGTGTACAGTGCTGGGCCAGTTTTATTAGGCTTAAAATCCACTTTCTAATATGGTATCAGAGTCATGATTAGAGCCTATCCTAACGAGTTCTATGTGGGCATTCTATTCTTCTATTCCATCCGCTATCGGGCCGTTATCGGACCACCTAATTTCTACTATCACGCACAAGATGTCTATACCTCGGCGTGGAGGGGTGTGTTGGAAGTTCCACATGACTAGAGATAAAGCGAAAATATAATATATAAGTGAGGTGCAAACCTCACCTTACAAGCTGGTTTTGTGCGGTTGAGTTAGGCTTAAAGTCCACTTCTAACAAAGATGATTGGTTAGACAATGCTTTATGTAAGTCGGATGATTTAACAAGTGTTTTTCACAAGCTAAGTTTTGGAGACTCCTTCTTTAAGTTATTGTACTCAATATAACATGCAATATAGTAGATTAATGGAACAAGAGAGTACTTTGTGATTTTATATTGGTTTATCTGATAGCATGGACTATGTCTAGTTCTTGACTAACCCATTAAGTTCTACTAAGTAGACTATCATTCTGACGTAAAAATTAGTATTCTTTTGACTTTCAGTTACTTTTTACTGATCCCATTCAAGTATTCTTTTAACTAGTCACCTCTGACTCAACCCAAGTATTTTTTCAAGAAACCACTTTTGGCTCAACCCATTCTTTCAACAAGCCACTCTTGGCTCAAACCAAGCATCTTTAAACAAGAAGCTATGCCTGACTTAAGACAAATACAATGTTATTGTGATTAACAAATCACTATTTTCACTCACTAGAGAGGGTAGTCTCTTTCGACATATACAAGGTTTAGGTTCTTTCTACTAGTATGCTAGAATGTACAAAAACAATTTTCTTACAAAGTTTTTAGCTTTCAAAGAAAATTTGATAGAGTTTCAACACTTGCAAACGATAGCTATTCTTCTGGTCTTCTTCAAGGAGTGTATTTAAATAGTCTCATTTTCCTTTTTTGAATGTTTGGTAGCTTTGAAGTAATTTTGAATGTCTTCTTCTTCTTTTTATAGCCATACTTATCTTCTCTTGTTTCATACTTTTTTAGTTCAAAGAGTGTTAAAAGTGCACACTGTAACGTTTATTGCGGAGGGACCCGTTGTTACCTTGGTTTTCAACCAACCATGATGAGTGTCTTGCGGGAGGCTAGCTTTCGTCCCAATGCGCGTTTTCATGCACCAAGATTTTGACAATAGTCATTTTGGGGATACAAAGAGTGCATTCTAGCCCCTAAGTCTTAAAAAGCATGACTTTGAAAATTTCTCAAATCTTGACACCAAACATCGGGTAAACAGTGGGAGTAGCTATGGCTCTCTTAAGGTAGCGAAATGCCTCGTCTTCTAATTAGTAATGCACATGAATGGATTAATGAGATTCCCACTATCCTTGTCTACTATCTAGCGAAGCCACAAACAAGGGAACATGCTTGGCGGAATCAGCGGGGAAAGAATTCCTTGGTGTCAAGATTTGAGAAATTTTCAAAGTCATGGTTTTTGAGACTTAGGGACTGGAATGCACTCTTTTTATCCCCAAATTACTACTGTCAAAATCTTGGTGCAAGAAATTTGTCTTGTTGGTTGGTTTTCAAGCTAGCGAAGTTTGGTGTTGGGAGTTGTCTAGGTTGATGTTTGGTGGCAAGATTTGGGAAATTTTCAAAGTCATGATTTTTGAGACTTAGGGGTTGAAATGCACTCTTTATATCCCCAAATGATTACTGTCAATAATTTGTCGGATTGTACGACCCTTGTACTGGTGACGCTTCATTCAAATTTATGCCCTACCAGCTTTTGAAGGTAGGATAATGGCCTACCATGGTGGTGACGGGTGACGGAAAATTAGGGTTCGATTCCGGCAAAGGTAATCTAATCGGTGGACCCTACATTGTTTTTGGCGGAAAGCAAAGACGCTCTTACTGAGACCTTAGGTCAGGTGGGGCTACCCACTGAATTTAAGCATATCAATTAGCGGAGGAAAAGAAACGTGGTTGGTTGAAAACCAAGGTAACGACGGGGCCCCTGCGATAAACGTGGAAGAGCAACGCTCGAGACCAATCGCGACAGTGGGTACTCCAGCGAAGGTAATCTAATTGGTGGACCTTACAACGTTTTTGGCGGAAAGCAAAGACGCTCTTACTAAGTACCATTTTTATTCCATTTGAAGTGTTTTCCAATCCATAAGTCTCAAAAACCATGACTTCAAAATTTTTACTTGCATTGATGAAGAACATAGCGAAATGCGATACTTGGTGTGAATTGCAGAATCCCGTGAACCATTGAGTCTTTGAACGCAAGTTCCACCCGAAGCTATTAGGCTGAGGGCATGCATGCCTGGTGTCACACATCGTCATCCCCATGCAAATGCACATTGGGGCGAAAGCTAGCCTCCTGTGAGACACTCATTGTAGTTGGTCGAAGAGTGTTAAAAATGACGGGGGAGCCATACTTATCTCCTCTTGTTTCATACTTTTTTAGTTCAAAGAGTGTTAAAAATGCACACTGTACTGGGCAAATGGCTGAGCCCGAGTTGGCATATGTTTATGTTAGGATAGTAACTTTAGCTCGAATTCCAAGAGATGTTTGAATGAAGCTTGTAATTGGTTTGATTCTCTTTGGCAACAAATGATGAAGACATTCCTTGCATTGTAGAATTAAGCTTCAGGAATATATTTTAAGTTTGTTTGATCATCATCAATCTTTTACTATGACAAAGTGATAAAATTTACATGGTGCTATATCTCAGACGCGCGCTCATGATTTGTACAATGTCTATCAGACGCAGTTATTCCATGTTTTAAGTTTTGTTGTATTAAGCTCTTAATCAAAATTATAGGTTGTCAGCCACCTATGTCATATTAACATTCTCCTGTGTCTATTTCACATTTGAAAGGGATGTACAAATCCTGTTGTATCTCCAAATAGAAAGTTTAAAACACCGGATGTCTAATATTATTTTTTGTAATATAGTTGTTAGAAGTATGATTTAATTACATTAAATAGGGAGATATTATATGATTTTATAGCGAATTATTTTAAGGAATATTCCTAATATTTAATTTTATTTTGTTCCGTATTATTTTATCTCTTTTTTATTATAAATACGAGTACTCATGTGTTTAAGCAACACATTGAATTGATTATATTGGTTTCTCTATTCTCGACATGGTGTTGTACTGTATTTCCTAACTTGTTTTGTCGCTAATTCTTTTAACATGGTATCAAGATGCCAAAGAGAAAGGAACCTGAATCCATGCTTTCCCTGTGAGAATTCTGTACAAACCGTTCACATTGGATATTCTATTTAATGTACATTTTTTTCGGCCAATATTGTTTACCACTGATGTTTTTCAGCTAGGACTGTTTACTGCTAATGTTTTTCCAACAACTACTATTTATTACTGCTGATGTTTTCCTACAAGTGCAGTTTACTCTTGGGCCCTCTAACCCTTTTTAATGAGCTTGACTCATGATACATATGTTCTAGCTTGAGGGGCATGGTTAAAATTATGATTTGAAAGGACGAAACACATTAAAGATTGATTGTCACTTTGATATGAAGAAAGTCAGGTCCAAGGAACTTGTATGTACACAACACATGGAATTCATTATCTTTCTTTTTGGTTTCTCTTTTGTCATCGACTGTGACTTGTTTTTTCAATACTCCTTTCAATAATGACAATTATAAGACATGGCTATAGATTTTGAAGATTTATAAGCCTCTCATTGCAATTTGGTCTTCTATCCATGATACTGAACATGACCAGAATTATAGTAAAAGTGTTAAAGGTGAAAAATAAATATTTTCTAAATATGTTTGAGTGATTATTGCACCCAGCAGAATGATATTATTTATATACAAGAGAATTAGAAAGAGGATGATTAATGCAATAAAAAAAGAAAGAAAAATTAAGATACCACCACTTTCTATGATGCATTGAACCTAGCTCTACCAATTACCAAGGCAACTTGGAAAAATAAACATTAAAGGAGTTCTTAGTCTTATTTCCGACACTCTACCTCTAGCTGAAGAGCAAATGATTTCATTCCGAGTATGAATACAATTCTTTCAAAAGCTGAACTGCTTAATCCTATGGCAGAATATTTATGAGTTGATTTTGTGACCTATAGAAGTTGGTTTTCTAACCATTGTTTTTTTGTGGAGCTTGATTTTTTTTTTAAATAGCAGGAAGTAACTTATTTTCTTGTAACAAGCTAAAGCTTAATAAGTTTCATCTTGATGTGGAGTGATTGAAATATATGGAATATCTGAAGATATTATCTAATAATATTAGAGTATGTTGGATGATATAGTAAGGAATATACAAAGATATTACCTTGTAATATTTTAGAGTATCTTAAATGATGTCTTAAGATTTATTCTTCTTTTATATTTTGATTTACGTCCTTATTTAATAGGGTCTTTATGAATAGGAATGTCTTATAGGAACTCAATTTTCGAGAACATGAGTTATAGGCATATCATATCATGTATATAGGAATAAAATGTCCTATAATAATTTTGTATATTTTGTAATTAACTTACATTAAACGGACTCTGTTTTGCAGTTCACACAGTTTTTATTATCTTTTACATTTTATTTTTCTCCTTGTAACATTTACTATTGATTTGATATTGCAGGAATTGCATTTATTCCTTGAGCACAACAATGTCTGCCTTATCAGCTGCTTCTGACGTAACAGCTGAAGGATTCACTCTGTTAACATTTTTGGATGAGGTCTATATGATCTATAAGGTTATATCTTTTCTCTCTATTTAAGTCTAATGATATTTATTTTGTCGTATAGGTACGTGGATAAATTTGTTTTCAGAGTGGTATTAAATATTTCTTATGTATTGCTTAGTATTTTTCAAGTGATAAGAGAGCACTATTCTTTATTAAAGCAGTTAATGTTGGTGTTAATATTTTATTTTGATTTCTATTAAGATAAATTTAGGACAATGGAGATGTTGAGATATATAGGATAAATGTAAAATACCTGTAAAACATTTATTTATTTACTTCTTATTTAGTTGTGGGAAAGAGATTTTTTATGTCTGTAATGATATTCATTGAAAGTTATTGTATATTTCACTGTTTATGTTTTTGTATTGTAAGATTTTAAGACTTTGTTAGGACACAACCTCCTATATTGAAAGTCCATAAAGGAAGAAACAAGGGAAAAAAAAATCAGCTTTTTGTTTTAATTCAAACAGCAGTGAAATCTCTTAGTTAAGTTTTTGTTGTGTTGGGAAACTTTTATAAATATAGGTGTGTTTTCAGGTTTGGGGGGGAGGGAGAAAATTAGTTGATTAGTGGGAGGTTCCTGGATCCTTTAAGTGCCAAGCGTGTGTCTTTAAAGGAATTTTTGAAACTTCTTTACGCAATTCTCAGTTCCTTTGTTTGAGTTTCCTTTCCTTTTTTTGAGTTTCTAATCCAGTTTTTATAAACTGGTATCAGAGCTCGATTGGGGCTCTGTCAGTTAATACACATGGTGACTACTAGAATGATGGAATCAAGTGTGGAGACTTTGGAGAAAACCTTAGCCACAGGGATTCAGCTACAGGAAGGTTTTGAAGAAAGATTGCTTTCAAGATTATCCCTAAGGGATGTAGATTTGAAAGCCAGATTCTTACAACAAGATTCTCGCATAGGTTGGTTACAGAGGCTTGTGGAAAGATTTGTGCAAGAGGGAGGAGGGAAGAATGCAAGTGCGGAAAATACTGTGAACCAGAGGGTCTCAACTGTGTTTGCACAAGAGGAGTCAGTGGGTGAAGAGTTTTGTGGAATTTAGAGATGTGATAAGTGGACGACATTGGATATTCCAGTTTTCGAGGGAGAATATGCTACTAGGTGGATAGGTAAAGTGGAAAGATATTTTCGACCGAGAGGTGTGCAAGAAGAGGGGAAAATGGAAGCTGTTATGGTGGCAATAGAAGGAATTGCCTTATCTTGGTTGCAGTGGTGGGAAATGTGCAATCCAAACCAATCTTGGGTTGTTTTCATGAACGCAATCAGTTTTGGTGGCAGAGCCTTTGGAATCGTTGTTGGCTCTGAAGCAGGAGAACTCTGTGAGTGAATTCATCATTCAATTTGAAAGGTTTGCTGGAGTTATTAAGGGATTGGAACAGCAGTATTTGATGAAGATTTTTTCTAATGGGCTGTGGGAAGAGATCAGAGCAGAATTGAAATTGTATAAAATAACAAATCTTTCGGAAATAATGAATGAAGCCCATGCTATTGAAAGGAAAAATTATAGACTCAGGAGGGGACATGAATTTCCCTATTCAAAGAGGAACAAAGGAATTGATAACAGCATCTCCAAGATTAATGATAGCAGCTAATAAAGCACCACCCACAGATCATCGGCAGAAGCAAATTCTTTTTCTCAATCTGTTACCAGCAAGAGAAATAATGAGGAAAAGGCTAAAAATGATGGCCACAGCAAGGACAACTTTAAAAGGTTGACACAAGCAGAGCTCCAAGAAAAAATCAGAAAAGGAGAATGTTTTTGCTGTGATGAAAAATATAATGTGAATCAGGTTTGCAAGAACAAACAACTCAATGTGATGATGTTAATTGATGGGCAAGCGGAAGGAGAGCACGAAAATGGAGGAAGTTTCTATAATGGTTGAAATTTTCCAAGTTCAATCTTGAAGACAAGGTGAATCTTTATGGGCCGGGTATTGTTAGGACACAACCTCCTATTATGAAAGTCCTTAAAAGAAAAAACAAGGGAAATGGAAAATGCAGCTATTTGTTTTAATTCAAACGGCTGTGAAATCTTTAGTTGTTATCATTGTAGTTAGAATCGTACTATTCGAATCGAAATTCATTGAAAAAATTCTCCCCCAGCAATACATATCGTTTAATGAATCGTATTGTAACCTGAATCATAGTATGAATCTCTGAATCAGATGTGAATAGTGTGATTTGTGATTTGGTTTTCGTTACATATGATTCATGATGAAGGAACAAAAACTGAAAAAATAAGACAGAAAGACAGGAAAAGAAACTCAACGAAGATGAAAGTTCAGTGGAAAAGATAAACAGCAAGAAAATAAATAGTGGAAAATCAAATAATAGAACAGCAGAAGACACAGTAAAAAGTAATTTGGAGAAGATGAATAGTGAGAAGGGAGAAGATGAAATCAGGAGAAGATGGGAGAGGATGAACAGAAAAGGGAGAGGAAATCAACCTATTAGAAGTTTAACCCATGAACAGTGAGAAGATGAGCGTCTGAGAAAGTGTTAATATATAATGGTTCTTATATTGTTTTAGTTATTGTTTACTATTTTCTTTTATAAAATTTTTTCAATTTAAATTAGTATATATTTATTCTTATATTTTTTATACTACATTAGTCGATATTTAAGGATTTTTTTATTAAATTTATTTGAAAAGGAAATAAATTTGAATTTATATGCAATTTTTGTTATATTCTTTATTTTTCTATAAATAATAGTGATTGTTTAAGGGTTTTGTTTATTTTATCTTTTAAGTTATACGAGTTATGTACCTTAAGATTCAAAATAAGATTTGATTTGTGATNATACAAGAGAATTAGAAAGAGGATGATTAATGCAATAAAAAAAGAAAGAAAAATTAAGATACCACCACTTTCTATGATGCATTGAACCTAGCTCTACCAATTACCAAGGCAACTTGGAAAAATAAACATTAAAGGAGTTCTTAGTCTTATTTCCGACACTCTACCTCTAGCTGAAGAGCAAATGATTTCATTCCGAGTATGAATACAATTCTTTCAAAAGCTGAACTGCTTAATCCTATGGCAGAATATTTATGAGTTGATTTTGTGACCTATAGAAGTTGGTTTTCTAACCATTGTTTTTTTGTGGAGCTTGATTTTTTTTTTAAATAGCAGGAAGTAACTTATTTTCTTGTAACAAGCTAAAGCTTAATAAGTTTCATCTTGATGTGGAGTGATTGAAATATATGGAATATCTGAAGATATTATCTAATAATATTAGAGTATGTTGGATGATATAGTAAGGAATATACAAAGATATTACCTTGTAATATTTTAGAGTATCTTAAATGATGTCTTAAGATTTATTCTTCTTTTATATTTTGATTTACGTCCTTATTTAATAGGGTCTTTATGAATAGGAATGTCTTATAGGAACTCAATTTTCGAGAACATGAGTTATAGGCATATCATATCATGTATATAGGAATAAAATGTCCTATAATAATTTTGTATATTTTGTAATTAACTTACATTAAACGGACTCTGTTTTGCAGTTCACACAGTTTTTATTATCTTTTACATTTTATTTTTCTCCTTGTAACATTTACTATTGATTTGATATTGCAGGAATTGCATTTATTCCTTGAGCACAACAATGTCTGCCTTATCAGCTGCTTCTGACGTAACAGCTGAAGGATTCACTCTGTTAACATTTTTGGATGAGGTCTATATGATCTATAAGGTTATATCTTTTCTCTCTATTTAAGTCTAATGATATTTATTTTGTCGTATAGGTACGTGGATAAATTTGTTTTCAGAGTGGTATTAAATATTTCTTATGTATTGCTTAGTATTTTTCAAGTGATAAGAGAGCACTATTCTTTATTAAAGCAGTTAATGTTGGTGTTAATATTTTATTTTGATTTCTATTAAGATAAATTTAGGACAATGGAGATGTTGAGATATATAGGATAAATGTAAAATACCTGTAAAACATTTATTTATTTACTTCTTATTTAGTTGTGGGAAAGAGATTTTTTATGTCTGTAATGATATTCATTGAAAGTTATTGTATATTTCACTGTTTATGTTTTTGTATTGTAAGATTTTAAGACTTTGTTAGGACACAACCTCCTATATTGAAAGTCCATAAAGGAAGAAACAAGGGAAAAAAAAATCAGCTTTTTGTTTTAATTCAAACAGCAGTGAAATCTCTTAGTTAAGTTTTTGTTGTGTTGGGAAACTTTTATAAATATAGGTGTGTTTTCAGGTTTGGGGGGGAGGGAGAAAATTAGTTGATTAGTGGGAGGTTCCTGGATCCTTTAAGTGCCAAGCGTGTGTCTTTAAAGGAATTTTTGAAACTTCTTTACGCAATTCTCAGTTCCTTTGTTTGAGTTTCCTTTCCTTTTTTTGAGTTTCTAATCCAGTTTTTATAAACTGGTATCAGAGCTCGATTGGGGCTCTGTCAGTTAATACAAATGGTGACTACTAGAATGATGGAATCAAGTGTGGAGACTTTGGAGAAAACCTTAGCCACAGGGATTCAGCTACAGGAAGGTTTTGAAGAAAGATTGCTTTCAAGATTATCCCTAAGGGATGTAGATTTGAAAGCCAGATTCTTACAACAAGATTCTCGCATAGGTTGGTTACAGAGGCTTGTGGAAAGATTTGTGCAAGAGGGAGGAGGGAAGAATGCAAGTGCGGAAAATACTGTGAACCAGAGGGTCTCAAATGTGTTTGCACAAGAGGAGTCAGTGGGTGAAGAGTTTTGTGGAATTTAAAGATGTGATAAGTGGACGACATTGGATATTCCAGTTTTCGAGGGAGAATATGCTACTAGGTGGATAGGTAAAGTGGAAAGATATTTTCGACCGAGAGGTGTGCAAGAAGAGGGGAAAATGGAAGCTGTTATGGTGGCAATAGAAGGAATTGCCTTATCTTGGTTGCAGTGGTGGGAAATGTGCAATCCAAACCAATCTTGGGTTGTTTTCATGAACGCAATCAGTTTTGGTGGCAGAGCCTTTGGAATCGTTGTTGGCTCTGAAGCAGGAGAACTCTGTGAGTGAATTCATCATTCAATTTGAAAGGTTTGCTGGAGTTATTAAGGGATTGGAACAGCAGTATTTGATGAAGATTTTTTCTAATGGGCTGTGGGAAGAGATCAGAGCAGAATTGAAATTGTATAAAATAACAAATCTTTCGGAAATAATGAATGAAGCCCATGCTATTGAAAGGAAAAATTATAGACTCAGGAGGGGACATGAATTTCCCTATTCAAAGAGGAACAAAGGAATTGATAACAGCATCTCCAAGATTAATGATAGCAGCTAATAAAGCACCACCCACAGATCATCGGCAGAAGCAAATTCTTTTTCTCAATCTGTTACCAGCAAGAGAAATAATGAGGAAAAGGCTAAAAATGATGGCCACAGCAAGGACAACTTTAAAAGGTTGACACAAGCAGAGCTCCAAGAAAAAATCAGAAAAGGAGAATGTTTTTGCTGTGATGAAAAATATAATGTGAATCAGGTTTGCAAGAACAAACAACTCAATGTGATGATGTTAATTGATGGGCAAGCGGAAGGAGAGCACGAAAATGGAGGAAGTTTCTATAATGGTTGAAATTTTCCAAGTTCAATCTTGAAGACAAGGTGAATCTTTATGGGCCGGGTATTGTTAGGACACAACCTCCTATTATGAAAGTCCTTAAAAGAAAAAACAAGGGAAATGGAAAATGCAGCTATTTGTTTTAATTCAAACGGCTGTGAAATCTTTAGTTGTTATCATTGTAGTTAGAATCGTACTATTCGAATCGAAATTCATTGAAAAAATTCTCCCCCAGCAATACATATCGTTTAATGAATCATATTGTAACCTGAATCATAGTATGAATCTCTGAATCAGATGTGAATAGTGTGATTTGTGATTTGGTTTTCGTTACATATGATTCATGATGAAGGAACAAAAACTGAAAAAATAAGACAGAAAGACAGGAAAAGAAACTCAACGAAGATGAAAGTTCAGTGGAAAAGATAAACAGCAAGAAAATAAATAGTGGAAAATCAAATAATAGAACAGCAGAAGACACAGTAAAAAGTAATTTGGAGAAGATGAATAGTGAGAAGGGAGAAGATGAAATCAGGAGAAGATGGGAGAGGATGAACAGAAAAGGGAGAGGAAATCAACCTATTAGAAGTTTAACCCATGAACAGTGAGAAGATGAGCGTCTGAGAAAGTGTTAATATATAATGGTTCTTATATTGTTTTAGTTATTGTTTACTATTTTCTTTTATAAAATTTTTTCAATTTAAATTAGTATATATTTATTCTTATATTTTTTATACTACATTAGTCGATATTTAAGGATTTTTTTATTAAATTTATTTGAAAAGGAAATAAATTTGAATTTATATGCAATTTTTGTTATATTCTTTATTTTTCTATAAATAATAGTGATTGTTTAAGGGTTTTGTTTATTTTATCTTTTAAGTTATACGAGTTATGTACCTTAAGATTCAAAATAAGATTTGATTTGTGATTCAAATTCATGTAAAACAATTCACCGTTTGAATCTCGATTCAATAACCATGGTTGTTATGTTGGGAAACTTGTATAAATATAGGTGTGTTTTCAAGTTTGGGGAGGAGGGAGAAAATTAGTTGATTAGCGGGAGGTTCCTGGACCCTTGAAGTGCCAAGGGGTGTCTGTAAAGGAATTTCTGAAACTTCTTTACGCAATTCTCAATTCCTTTGTTTGAGTTTCCTTTCCTTTTTTTTTTTTTTAGTTTCTGATCCAGTTTATATAAGACTTTTGTCTCAAAGCCAGTCTCGTTTTGCTCCCCAACATTCTACACTATTTTAACTGGTTGGATGCAGTATCTGCCTGATGGTAGGCCAACAATTAAGAGAGTCTGTTAAATCCTGGCTAGTTGAATGTCGCCAAAGGTTAGTTAGTGGTTTTGGAAACATGTTTAGATTAGTGTGATGGTTTATAGGTTCATTAGTTGCTATGTAGTTTCGTGATACATTTCTGTTTTATATTTGTCATTGTTTATTTCAGTACATTCTATATAAATATGATATCAGTTCAGTGTTTTGAAGCTTTGATACTGAAAAGTTCTCCCAAAGGATTACTTTTCTTTTGCTAGTCTAAGTTATAATATGGTATCAAGAGCCTACTTGTTTGTTCTCTTTGCTCTGCGCTTTCCTTTCTGTCTGTGGCTGTCCATATGAGACTTATCATGCACATGCTCTTTAATGAAGGTTGGGTGTGAATTAGAAGAATGTGAAATTGGAAGTGATACCTTTTTTTAATAGACATGAGAGTACTGAGGCATCACTGTGTTGTTTGCCATCCCAAATGTGTTGGTACCACTAAGAACATCAATTATATGCAACACCTCAACATATCATTAACGAAAGAAGCAATTACACAAAATAGTGGGGGGGAACCTGGCCCACTAATCCCTAACCCTATGAAAGGGTAAATCAATCTATTCCTGAAAAACTTTGGACAAATAAAGCTAGGAGCATTATGCCACCAAGTGTAATCTTGTGATCAAGTACCAAACTTAGCATATTTAACGGCACATTGATTACCCTCTCTAAAAGTGTGCAAAATACGAGTGCATATAGTATTACTTTTACAAAACAATTCAACCATCTATTACAAAGATCCCAAGGAATGATTGAAGTGTAGGATCGATCTTGAAAAACAAGTTGGGAGTCACACTCAATCCAAAGATTAGTCCATCCTTTGGAGATTGCAAGGAGAACCTTTAGCCTCCCCATCAATATTACCTTTAAATCCAATGAAAAGGAGGAGGAAGCCAAAAAACAGGAACATAGGACATAATCTTCCTAGGATGTATGTCTACACCAAAACTTTTAAGAATAATGAGTTCTTGCCTTTGGACATTTTACAATGAGTATAACAATTCCCAGCCCAATTGACCTCAACACAAAGCATGTTTTGAATTCTCTCATTGGATAAATAATGATTATCAAAACAAATCTCATTCCTAGTTGTTCATATAGCTTTCATTACACCAAATAAAGAAGTATGTGTAACAGTCTCAGCTTAAATGCTCCAAGATATTTGCAAGAAACAAATAATGGAAGAGCCAGAATCAGCAGCAATGTGGCATTGGAAAGATTTGCTAAGCTAGACCAGAGACGTTTCGCAAAGTTTCATCCAAAAAACAAGTGTTGCGTAGGTTGAGTAAAACGAAAATTATATGCAGTTGTAAGACTGAGTGCCTTGACAGAACCATTCCATCTATAAGCCCATCCTCTATCGTAAACTGAAATCAGACTAAACCAGAAATTGCAGCAGTGAGAACAAGATGTTTAGAACTATTAACATAGTGTTCAGACCTCAATCCATTTGATATAAAAGTATGCTACCTTAGCCTTCAATTTGCTGTGTTAGTGATCTGTTTGGAAGTTGCCTACGATGATGGCTAGGCATAAGGGGCACATACTTTGGAGGCTGGGTACTCAATTGCTCAGCAGTGAGGGGCCAAGAACAGTTGAAAATAGGCTCCTAGGTGGGGAATAACGATGTAAACTTGAATGAATATTAAAATCATGCAAGACATTATATTTATAGGCTAAGCAATATGCTCACTTTCCTTAAGCAAGACAGTTTTTTAATTGCTAACTAAGAATCAGCTGTTCTTTTCAATAATTATGGTACAGTTAGTGCAGGACTGTGACAAAAGTGGTGTTTTTTCTTCAAAAATACATGGTTATTTTGCTTTCCTTTTACTTTCTTCAATAGAAAAGTTAATAATTGCAATCCTACATTATGTACATTAGCAAATCATGACTCAAGGATATTTTTCTCTATTGACAGGCTGTGACAGGTTTGTCTGCTGTGGTATGTTATCTGTTTAGTAGTAGCTCTGGTGATACTGGTTTCGTGTATCCTGAAATTATGAAACAAGAATCATTGTTTGCAGCACCTGATAGAAGTGAGACAACTACCACAAGGGCTTTATTGACAAATAATGTCTGCCCTTTTTTTATTGATGTGACTTGCAGATTCAAGTCTATGGAGATTGTTCTTCATAATTCTAGGACAAGTGATGGTTTAGAGAGTTTTGCCACTATTTTTCACTCTTTAACTGGCAACAAAATGGCTGTGCATAAGTTGCCTGAGCATGGAATTTGGATGTTGGTTCAAAACACAACTGTTGTAATATCTTGCGAAGAAGGGAAAATGGATCTCCTGACTGATTTATCAGGAATCCTTTCTTTCGTTTTTGAATATCAGAGTTCAATTGGAACCAACATAGATCATATTGTTCCTGAAAGTTTACTGCTGCAGTCTATTAATTGCTTACATGAAGTATCTCTTTCTGGTTTCTCGTTTACTTTGAGCTTGGGTCTTGTTCAAAATGCTCTATCTTCAGGTAATGCAGGAAAAACATTTGGTAGTTCTAATGGAAATTCTTCTTACTTTGTACGTGAAACTAATTTGACAGCCTTTGAAAGGTCAAGTAATCTATCTCCCCAATCAATTCTCAAAATGGGGTCTCCATCAAATACCTGTGTGCCAGCTTCAACAAATCACTGGTTACTAATAGATGTTGCAGTAACTAGTATATTCATAGGGAGATGCTCACTGAAAAGTGAACTGATTCAAGCACATAAACTGAACAAGCTTTTGTCTTTGCTTTCAATTGGAGGAGAATTTCATATTATATCCTGGGAGATTCAGGTAATTATTTAAGGAGCTAGAAAGGGAAATGTAATCTTGAAGGCATGTTCCTGCATCTTTTATTTGCGCTTTCTGTTATAAATTGAATGGCAAGGACTTTATCTTTTTTACAGATGAAGCTATTTTCTTTGTCAGGATTTAAGGCATACAACTTGTCATACTAAAATTTTAATGTTATTCAACAGGGTGGATTCTTTTTGCTTGAAACAACATCTTTACCAATGGCCATTGATAGCTATTCTTCATATCTTTGTTATATTGGGAATCTCACTTCTGATGCAAAGCTACCTAAAACTGGCACCAAGTGGGAACAGAATGTCAGAGAGAACTATACTTCACATGATGTTATTGATCGAGGAGCTATTAGCACTTCTCAACAAGCTGCAAGTAGATTGCCAGAAGCATGTGACTTTTCTTTGTCTCACTTTACTTTTGTTTTAGCACATGAAAATGAATCTGGTACATAACCTCTTCTCTAGTTTTGTTGTGTAACTGTATTTTTCTTTCCCAAATATAATACAATTCAGTGCTGCAGGTTGTATCCAAGAAATTGTAGTAGAGGTTGACATCCATATGAATTTTGCTTTGGCAATTACTGGGATGAAATTAACAATTGACCTTTCTCGTTTATCAATTCTATCTCAAACTATTCAGAGGAGAGTGGAAGATGAAGCAGCAATTCCACATTTTTCTTCTGTCACATCAAAAGATTTGACACCTCTGCATGCTTCCGGAAATCCTCTTTCAGGATTTCAGAATTTTGGTCAATTGAACTCAATTAGTGATGCAAGTTGTTCAAAAAACACTCTTCCTATTCAGGTTATTAGTCATCAGAACCAAATTTTGAAAAACTTAAGAGCTTTCCTGTCGCTGGAGAGGCCAGATAATGGTGTTATGCTTTTTTCCCGGTGTTGGTTTGGCATTGGTTCTCTTTTAGGTTTTGATATCACACTTTCTATAGCTGAAATTCAGGTGAACTTTCTAATTATTCTTTATTTTTATTAAATATTCAGTTCATTGTCCCTGCTGCTTTGTTTTTCAATCAAATTTAGCGGCCTTTTGTCATTGCTGCATGTACTGATACTAATGTTACATTTGTTCTAACTTATATTTTGTCATGACAATATGGCAGACAATTATGTCAATGTCCTCCTCACTCTCTGAGATATCTAGTCAGAATACAATAAAAAAATTGGAGAAAAATGATTGGTCTTCTAGCCATGAAGTTGACAATTGTTTGGAAGCAATGATTCCTGATGGTACTCAGGCTCAGCTATATGTTATCTGTTTATAGTCTTTCGTGAAATTTCAATTGTAATTAGCAATGATTGTGTGTAGGGGCAATTGTTGCTATCCAGGATGTCAACCAACACATGTATTTTACAGTTGAAGGTGAAGAAAAGACTTTCAGAGTAGGTGGTGTCATTCATTATTCTCTGGTAGGAGAAAGGGCTCTTTTCAGGGTAAGAATTATGTTTAAAATATCTTTCTATTTTCTTTTAATTCATTTTTCAATCTTCTGTTCTATCTCTTAGTTGCTATAAATTTTGCAGATCTTCCTATTTCAATTATAATAATATATTATAATTTTGCCATCTCAAAATTTAAAAAGAATAATATATTTCTTTCTATATTTCAATAATGAGGTCATTGGACCTATATATACGTGAGCCTGGTGTTTATTTTCGTAAATATAGAGTTAATTTTAAGGAAGCAAATCTCTGTAATTATGGGATTGTTTTTAAATACATAATCCTAGTTTTAATAGCAAGATACACTTGTAATAAAGATTTAAAATATGGCAAGGATAAAATAGCAAGTTAAATACTAAGATTTTGTCAATGTTTCTGTTGTTGCTAGTTGACTTACGTACTCCCCTATTTTGTTGGGGTCCTTGGATTCTAACATATACAAACTCTGCTCTTTAGCAATTAAAATGATCTTCCTTGTGATAAAGTCCTGAAAGACATGGTAAGAGAAGAAAAACACTAGTAAAAGTTCAAGTCTTTTGTAAGGATTTGTATAGAGATAAGACTATTGGTCAGTGTTGGGACATATAAAACACCCTTTAATTTAATAAATGATTCTAACATTATATTCCTGATTCACCATATGTATGCTATCACCATTTACAAATGTAATGAGTTGTTTTCTATTTGTTTTAATGTATGAATTGAAAAAATAGGAAACAATCATTTGATGAATGGTTCTTGAATCAACTATCCAAACACCCTAAGATACTTGCCCAACTGTATTGAATGAATTCTTATCTTTGATGGACTTAATTGTTCATTTATTGTTTTCAAACGATCAAGCTCCTACTTATAGGGTCTCGTTTCAAGTTTTCGTGGAGGTAGAATAGTGGGTTGATTTGTTTTTCATGCTCTAAGGTAGTATTGCTTGTCCGTTTTTGTTATGTTCCTTTGTTTCCTTCTATTCACTCCAATAACACCAGACATGGTTTTGGAAGGTTAAGTTTATTACAATCTTAAAAAAAATAAAGGAGATCATATATTGTTCATTTAATAGTCAACATCAACAGGAGTGAAAATGCTGTGTATGTAGAATTGTTCTAAATTTTATGATGCCTTTTTTCAAATTGAAAATAGAATTGACCATATTTTTACCTTATTTTGGTTGGAAATCTATTAACTTCGTCAAGCTTTTCTTGTGATAAAACATTCCTCAAATTAAATTGTTCTAATTCCAAGCAATAAACGTTGAGGATTACAAAACAAATTAGGCTTGGTTGGCTGGCTGGCATGCTATGAATTTGACAGGACAAGGTAGCATTTTCAGCTCGCCCTGCCTAACCCATTTACATATTTAAAATTTTTTTATATTATATGTAGAATATTAAAATTGACTTTCAAAAATCAAATAAAAAAAAGACTAATTTACGATTACAATTTTGTGTGTTGCCTGAAGGATGCAAACAAGCAATGACATTTAATTTAAATCATGAACACTTTTAAATTAAGTTTCAGTATTGATTATAATCGAGTTATTTGACTAGTAAAAGCAACCATCCTTTCAATTCATCCAATTAGAGATAGTAATTAACTAGTTAAAGATTCAAAAAATATTCACCATGTTAAAATGATTAGTAAGAAACAAGTCAAAAGGGGCACTACCGTGGTACCATGTTGACAAGAGAGAAAACGAGAAGAAATATAATGAATTTCATGGGTGGTACACATGAAAATTCTTAATTTGATGAAAAAGAAATGACAAGGAACAAAATCACTATGTTATGATGGAAAATATATTTTAAAATATTTCCCAATCAAATTGAGTCAATACACAAATAGGTCCCTGAAAGATGAGTGTGTCGGTTGATAGATCCCTAATTAAAATTTTCATGTAAATGAGTTATTGAAAAATTCATTTGCCTGCATTGAACTAGAACATTAATGTGGTTCAATTTCAAGTAGGTGTTTTTTGAAATAATCTATTTTCATCGAGAGGATGCAGTTGGAAAACAAACTCTAAATAATGAATGCTTCCACTCTTGCTTGTGAACTACAATGTAGGTTGTTATAAGAAAGTGAGTTTAAGTTTAACTCATCCTTGTAAAGGATGACTTGTAAGGCGAGGTTTGCCTCACATGTACACTATTAATTGGTTTATTTGTAATTGATATGAGATCTCCAACACATCCTCTGTCACGTCGAGGCATGGACATCTTGTATGTGTGACTAGATATTTGTGGGTAGTTCGATAGTAGGTAGTACGATATGCCTAAGAAATTTTGCTAGGATAGATTCCAATATAGTGTAGTAAGTATCGTATGACTCAAGATACAAATTAAACAATACGAATAGTAAGGTGTATCATTTTTGCTTCCGAATCATACTCGAATTGTACTATACAAGTGTGAATCGAATGAATCTTGATTTGAGATACGGATCTACCCTCAATGTGAAACCCTAATTTTTTTTGCTTTTTTTTTGTGCCTTGAAACTTTTTAATGTTGGTCTCTGTTCGCGGTGCCTCTTGCTACCTCGCGGTGTAGTCCTTCCCAGGGACGAAGGAGAAGAAGCTAACAGACCTTGTGGCGGCGACTCAAAGCAATGGCGATTCTTTGGGTCTCAAGGCATCAACGTGGCTGCCATGACCTGACCTTTTGCGTTTGTGGTTAAAGAGAGACAAGCTAGGGTGTCTGAGTGGGTTGAAAATAGAGATGTTTTTAACCTAAAAGTTTAGCCCATTTAAAGCTATCAAAAGCCAATTACTAAAGTAACTCTCTAAAATTGTAGCACACCCAAAAGGAAAAAAGGTGATTATCAAAACCGTCATTGCACACAAAAAAGTTATTCTTTTGGAGTCAAATATTTATGAACCCATTTATTTATTTATTTTTCATTATACAAAGGAGGTGGGTTATAAAACCTATCTCAATCCAATAATTATAATATTAACTTAATTTATTACTATATAATCACTCTTTTTTAATGTAATTATTATTATTAATTACATTTTTACATGTTTGTATGTCTTGTATGTTATATTTTTTAAATGTTTATGAATCATAGGATTCACTATACTAAACATAAGCTCTGTGATACACGATATGATTCACGATTTAGCTACCATCCTCTAATACTATATTAGAAAGTCAATTTAAACTTAACTTATTCTTTCAAAACCCGCTTATAAGAGGAGATTTGTCCTACTTATACTATATATTGGCCTTATTTCATGGATGTGGAATCTCCAATAGTTTTATTTTTTTCTGCTGTGTCTTTTAGCTAAATTTCATGTATTTTTTTTCTAGTATCATGATGTGTACATAGCAAATGTGTTAACTAAGCTTTTCCACAGGTCAAACATATTCCTCAAAGGGGGTGGAATTCTACAGTTTTGTGGTTTTCCTTTATATCATTGTTTGCTAAGAATGATATGGGTGTTCCGTTGAGATTAAATTTTCGACCAGGATCGTGTTTTGTTGACATCTGTTGTGCTAATGATGGAGGATGTGCACTATGGAGAGCCAATCCTGCTCAGGGCGAAAATGATGTAGGATTCATTGACTCAGAGGTTAACAATCAATCCTTCAAGAGGACTTTCTACCTTGTGAACAAAAAGAACGACTCTGCTATTGCTTTTGTAGATGGTGCTTTAGAGTTTGTCAAGAAGCCTGGAAATCCAATCAAGTTCAAAATTTTTAATCATATTACTGCTGCTCATAGTGCTTCGGAGATAGCTAGTTATCCTAGAATGGCTACGGAAACTACTCTATACACAGATGAAGAAAGTACTTCCTGGCAGGGTGGAAAACTTCCTTGTATTGATATTAAAGTTGAAAAAGTTTCTCTGAATATTGTTCATGAACTTTCAGATACGGAGTATCTCTTCCCTCTCATTTGCTTGCTCCTGAACAGTACACAACTCAATATACAAACATTAGCAAAGAAATCCAGGGTCATTGGCACATCATGTGCAGAAGCGCATTATTTTGATGTTGAAAGAAACTTATGGTTAGTTTAAATTCTCATTTGAAATGTTCACTCCTGTACACAGTTTTTACACATTTAAATTGAACTACATTCGTGATATTACTTAATTTTTTTAAAAATTTAGGGGAGAACTTCTCCGTCCTGTGGAAATTTGCCTTTTTTACCGATCTAACATGGAAGCTCAGCTTTCAGAAAATAGATCTCATGCTGTGCCTGTTAATTACTTCTGCAGAATGAAAGAGGTTGTTAGAGTTATATCTGTCTTTTGTTTCTTCATTTTCATTTTGACATTATATCTTCATTTCTAAAATTTATTGATCATCTGGACAGCTGGATGTTTTCTTGAATGAGAATTCATTGGACGTGCTTCTCTTTTTGATTGGGAAATTGAATCTATCTGGTCCTTACTCACTCCGAAACTCCATCATTCAAGCTAACTGCTGCAAGGTTCTAGCTATGGTGCTTCAACTTGTTTTTACCATTATTTAGAAACAAGTGAACCTAATAAATGATCTTTCATTTTCAATTTTTTCTTAAGCTCGTAATTCTTGGCGTGAGATTCTCTTTTTTTATATCTGGTTTACCTTATGCCAAATAAAATAATGTTTTAGGCTCTTCCAAATTAGTTGTGCAATTGATATAATTATGATCTACTAATAATAATTGCTAGATGGCAGGTGGAAAATGAAACAGGCTTAAATCTTCATGTTCACTTTGACCAGCAAAGTATTATAATACCCAGAAAGCAATCTGCGTCTATTCTATTAAGGTATGNTCAAGGATATTTTTCTCTATTGACAGGCTGTGACAGGTTTGTCTGCTGTGGTATGTTATCTGTTTAGTAGTAGCTCTGGTGATACTGGTTTCGTGTATCCTGAAATTATGAAACAAGAATCATTGTTTGCAGCACCTGATAGAAGTGAGACAACTACCACAAGGGCTTTATTGACAAATAATGTCTGCCCTTTTTTTATTGATGTGACTTGCAGATTCAAGTCTATGGAGATTGTTCTTCATAATTCTAGGACAAGTGATGGTTTAGAGAGTTTTGCCACTATTTTTCACTCTTTAACTGGCAACAAAATGGCTGTGCATAAGTTGCCTGAGCATGGAATTTGGATGTTGGTTCAAAACACAACTGTTGTAATATCTTGCGAAGAAGGGAAAATGGATCTCCTGACTGATTTATCAGGAATCCTTTCTTTCGTTTTTGAATATCAGAGTTCAATTGGAACCAACATAGATCATATTGTTCCTGAAAGTTTACTGCTGCAGTCTATTAATTGCTTACATGAAGTATCTCTTTCTGGTTTCTCGTTTACTTTGAGCTTGGGTCTTGTTCAAAATGCTCTATCTTCAGGTAATGCAGGAAAAACATTTGGTAGTTCTAATGGAAATTCTTCTTACTTTGTACGTGAAACTAATTTGACAGCCTTTGAAAGGTCAAGTAATCTATCTCCCCAATCAATTCTCAAAATGGGGTCTCCATCAAATACCTGTGTGCCAGCTTCAACAAATCACTGGTTACTAATAGATGTTGCAGTAACTAGTATATTCATAGGGAGATGCTCACTGAAAAGTGAACTGATTCAAGCACATAAACTGAACAAGCTTTTGTCTTTGCTTTCAATTGGAGGAGAATTTCATATTATATCCTGGGAGATTCAGGTAATTATTTAAGGAGCTAGAAAGGGAAATGTAATCTTGAAGGCATGTTCCTGCATCTTTTATTTGCGCTTTCTGTTATAAATTGAATGGCAAGGACTTTATCTTTTTTACAGATGAAGCTATTTTCTTTGTCAGGATTTAAGGCATACAACTTGTCATACTAAAATTTTAATGTTATTCAACAGGGTGGATTCTTTTTGCTTGAAACAACATCTTTACCAATGGCCATTGATAGCTATTCTTCATATCTTTGTTATATTGGGAATCTCACTTCTGATGCAAAGCTACCTAAAACTGGCACCAAGTGGGAACAGAATGTCAGAGAGAACTATACTTCACATGATGTTATTGATCGAGGAGCTATTAGCACTTCTCAACAAGCTGCAAGTAGATTGCCAGAAGCATGTGACTTTTCTTTGTCTCACTTTACTTTTGTTTTAGCACATGAAAATGAATCTGGTACATAACCTCTTCTCTAGTTTTGTTGTGTAACTGTATTTTTCTTTCCCAAATATAATACAATTCAGTGCTGCAGGTTGTATCCAAGAAATTGTAGTAGAGGTTGACATCCATATGAATTTTGCTTTGGCAATTACTGGGATGAAATTAACAATTGACCTTTCTCGTTTATCAATTCTATCTCAAACTATTCAGAGGAGAGTGGAAGATGAAGCAGCAATTCCACATTTTTCTTCTGTCACATCAAAAGATTTGCCACCTCTGCATGCTTCCGGAAATCCTCTTTCAGGATTTCAGAATTTTGGTCAATTGAACTCAATTAGTGATGCAAGTTGTTCAAAAAACACTCTTCCTATTCAGGTTATTAGTCATCAGAACCAAATTTTGAAAAACTTAAGAGCTTTCCTGTCGCTGGAGAGGCCAGATAATGGTGTTATGCTTTTTTCCCGGTGTTGGTTTGGCATTGGTTCTCTTTTAGGTTTTGATATCACACTTTCTATAGCTGAAATTCAGGTGAACTTTCTAATTATTCTTTATTTTTATTAAATATTCAGTTCATTGTCCCTGCTGCTTTGTTTTTCAATCAAATTTAGCGGCCTTTTGTCATTGCTGCATGTACTGATACTAATGTTACATTTGTTCTAACTTATATTTTGTCATGACAATATGGCAGACAATTATGTCAATGTCCTCCTCACTCTCTGAGATATCTAGTCAGAATACAATAAAAAAATTGGAGAAAAATGATTGGTCTTCTAGCCATGAAGTTGACAATTGTTTGGAAGCAATGATTCCTGATGGTACTCAGGCTCAGCTATATGTTATCTGTTTATAGTCTTTCGTGAAATTTCAATTGTAATTAGCAATGATTGTGTGTAGGGGCAATTGTTGCTATCCAGGATGTCAACCAACACATGTATTTTACAGTTGAAGGTGAAGAAAAGACTTTCAGAGTAGGTGGTGTCATTCATTATTCTCTGGTAGGAGAAAGGGCTCTTTTCAGGGTAAGAATTATGTTTAAAATATCTTTCTATTTTCTTTTAATTCATTTTTCAATCTTCTGTTCTATCTCTTAGTTGCTATAAATTTTGCAGATCTTCCTATTTCAATTATAATAATATATTATAATTTTGCCATCTCAAAATTTAAAAAGAATAATATATTTCTTTCTATATTTCAATAATGAGGTCATTGGACCTATATATACGTGAGCCTGGTGTTTATTTTCGTAAATATAGAGTTAATTTTAAGGAAGCAAATCTCTGTAATTATGGGATTGTTTTTAAATACATAATCCTAGTTTTAATAGCAAGATACACTTGTAATAAAGATTTAAAATATGGCAAGGATAAAATAGCAAGTTAAATACTAAGATTTTGTCAATGTTTCTGTTGTTGCTAGTTGACTTACGTACTCCCCTATTTTGTTGGGGTCCTTGGATTCTAACATATACAAACTCTGCTCTTTAGCAATTAAAATGATCTTCCTTGTGATAAAGTCCTGAAAGACATGGTAAGAGAAGAAAAACACTAGTAAAAGTTCAAGTCTTTTGTAAGGATTTGTATAGAGATAAGACTATTGGTCAGTGTTGGGACATATAAAACACCCTTTAATTTAATAAATGATTCTAACATTATATTCCTGATTCACCATATGTATGCTATCACCATTTACAAATGTAATGAGTTGTTTTCTATTTGTTTTAATGTATGAATTGAAAAAATAGGAAACAATCATTTGATGAATGGTTCTTGAATCAACTATCCAAACACCCTAAGATACTTGCCCAACTGTATTGAATGAATTCTTATCTTTGATGGACTTAATTGTTCATTTATTGTTTTCAAACGATCAAGCTCCTACTTATAGGGTCTCGTTTCAAGTTTTCGTGGAGGTAGAATAGTGGGTTGATTTGTTTTTCATGCTCTAAGGTAGTATTGCTTGTCCGTTTTTGTTATGTTCCTTTGTTTCCTTCTATTCACTCCAATCACACCAGACATGGTTTTGGAAGGTTAAGTTTATTACAATCTTAAAAAAATTAAAGGAGATCATATATTGTTCATTTAATAGTCAACATCAACAGGAGTGAAAATGCTGTGTATGTAGAATTGTTCTAAATTTTATGATGCCTTTTTTCAAATTGAAAATAGAATTGACCATATTTTTACCTTATTTTGGTTGGAAATCTATTAACTTCGTCAAGCTTTTCTTGTGATAAAACATTCCTCAAATTAAATTGTTCTAATTCCAAGCAATAAACGTTGAGGATTACAAAACAAATTAGGCTTGGTTGGCTGGCTGGCATGCTATGAATTTGACAGGACAAGGTAGCATTTTCAGCTCGCCCTGCCTAACCCATTTACATATTTAAAATTTTTTTATATTATATGTAGAATATTAAAATTGACTTTCAAAAATCAAATAAAAAAAAGACTAATTTACGATTACAATTTTGTGTGTTGCCTGAAGGATGCAAACAAGCAATGACATTTAATTTAAATCATGAACACTTTTAAATTAAGTTTCAGTATTGATTATAATCGAGTTATTTGACTAGTAAAAGCAACCATCCTTTCAATTCATCCAATTAGAGATAGTAATTAACTAGTTAAAGATTCAAAAAATATTCACCATGTTAAAATGATTAGTAAGAAACAAGTCAAAAGGGGCACTACCGTGGTACCATGTTGACAAGAGAGAAAACGAGAAGAAATATAATGAATTTCATGGGTGGTACACATGAAAATTCTTAATTTGATGAAAAAGAAATGACAAGGAACAAAATCACTATGTTATGATGGAAAATATATTTTAAAATATTTCCCAATCAAATTGAGTCAATACACAAATAGGTCCCTGAAAGATGAGTGTGTAGGTTGATAGATCCCTAATTAAAATTTTCATGTAAATGAGTTATTGAAAAATTCATTTGCCTGCATTGAACTAGAACATTAATGTGGTTCAATTTCAAGTAGGTGTTTTTTGAAATAATCTATTTTCATCGAGAGGATGAAGTTGGAAAACAAACTCTAAATAATGAATGCTTCCACTCTTGCTTGTGAACTACAATGTAGGTTGTTATAAGAAAGTGAGTTTAAGTTTAACTCATCCTTGTAAAGGATGACTTGTAAGGCGAGGTTTGCCTCACATGTACACTATTAATTGGTTTATTTGTAATTGATATGAGATCTCCAACACATCCTCTGTCACGTCGAGGCATGGACATCTTGTATGTGAGACTAGATATTTGTGGGTAGTTCGATAGTAGGTAGTACGATATGCCTAAGAAATTTTGCTAGGATAGATTCCAATATAGTGTAGTAAGTATCGTATGACTCAAGATACAAATTAAACAATACGAATAGTAAGGTGTATCATTTTTGCTTCCGAATCATACTCGAATTGTACTATACAAGTGTGAATCGAATGAATCTTGATTTGAGATACGGATCTACCCTCAATGTGAAACCCTAATTTTTTTTGCTTTTTTTTTGTGCCTTGAAACTTTTTAATGTTGGTCTCTGTTCGCGGTGCCTCTTGCTACCTCGCGGTGTAGTCCTTCCCAGGGACGAAGGAGAAGAAGCTAACAGACCTTGTGGCGGCGACTCAAAGCAATGGCGATTCTTTGGGTCTCAAGGCATCAACGTGGCTGCCATGACCTGACCTTTTGCGTTTGTGGTTAAAGAGAGACAAGCTAGGGTGTCTGAGTGGGTTGAAAATAGAGATGTTTTTAACCTAAAAGTTTAGCCCATTTAAAGCTATCAAAAGCCAATTACTAAAGTAACTCTCTAAAATTGTAGCACACCCAAAAGGAAAAAAGGTGATTATCAAAACCGTCATTGCACACAAAAAAGTTATTCTTTTGGAGTCAAATATATATGAACCCATTTATTTATTTATTTTTCATTATACAAAGGAGGTGGGTTATAAAACCTATCTCAATCCAATAATTATAATATTAACTTAATTTATTACTATATAATCACTCTTTTTTAATGTAATTATTATTATTAATTACATTTTTACATGTTTGTATGTCTTGTATGTTATATTTTTTAAATGTTTATGAATCATAGGATTCACTATACTAAACATAAGCTCTGTGATACACGATATGATTCACGATTTAGCTACCATCCTCTAATACTATATTAGAAAGTCAATTTAAACTTAACTTATTCTTACAAAACCAGCTTATAAGAGGAGATTTGTCCTACTTATACTATATATTGACCTTATTTCATGGATGTGGAATCTCCAATAGTTTTATTTTTTTCTGCTGTGTCTTTTAGCTAAATTTCATGTATTTTTTTTCTAGTATCATGATGTGTACATAGCAAATGTGTTAACTAAGCTTTTCCACAGGTCAAACATATTCCTCAAAGGGGGTGGAATTCTACAGTTTTGTGGTTTTCCTTTATATCATTGTTTGCTAAGAATGATATGGGTGTTCCGTTGAGATTAAATTTTCGACCAGGATCGTGTTTTGTTGACATCTGTTGTGCTAATGATGGAGGATGTGCACTATGGAGAGCCAATCCTGCTCAGGGCGAAAATGATGTAGGATTCATTGACTCAGAGGTTAACAATCAATCCTTCAAGAGGACTTTCTACCTTGTGAACAAAAAGAACGACTCTGCTATTGCTTTTGTAGATGGTGCTTTAGAGTTTGTCAAGAAGCCTGGAAATCCAATCAAGTTCAAAATTTTTAATAATATTACTGCTGCTCATAGTGCTTCGGAGATAGCTAGTTATCCTAGAATGGCTACGGAAACTACTCTATACACAGATGAAGAAAGTACTTCCTGGCAGGGTGGAAAACTTCCTTGTATTGATATTAAAGTTGAAAAAGTTTCTCTGAATATTGTTCATGAACTTTCAGATACGGAGTATCTCTTCCCTCTCATTTGCTTGCTCCTGAACAGTACACAACTCAATATACAAACATTAGCAAAGAAATCCAGGGTCATTGGCACATCATGTGCAGAAGCGCATTATTTTGATGTTGAAAGAAACTTATGGTTAGTTTAAATTCTCATTTGAAATGTTCACTCCTGTACACAGTTTTTACACATTTAAATTGAACTACATTCGTGATATTACTTAATTTTTTTAAAAATTTAGGGGAGAACTTCTCCGTCCTGTGGAAATTTGCCTTTTTTACCGATCTAACATGGAAGCTCAGCTTTCAGAAAATAGATCTCATGCTGTGCCTGTTAATTACTTCTGCAGAATGAAAGAGGTTGTTAGAGTTATATCTGTCTTTTGTTTCTTCATTTTCATTTTGACATTATATCTTCATTTCTAAAATTTATTGATCATCTGGACAGCTGGATGTTTTCTTGAATGAGAATTCATTGGACGTGCTTCTCTTTTTGATTGGGAAATTGAATCTATCTGGTCCTTACTCACTCCGAAACTCCATCATTCAAGCTAACTGCTGCAAGGTTCTAGCTATGGTGCTTCAACTTGTTTTTACCATTATTTAGAAACAAGTGAACCTAATAAATGATCTTTCATTTTCAATTTTTTCTTAAGCTCGTAATTCTTGGCGTGAGATTCTCTTTTTTTATATCTGGTTTACCTTATGCCAAATAAAATAATGTTTTAGGCTCTTCCAAATTAGTAGTGCAATTGATATAATTATGATCTACTAATAATAATTGCTAGATGGCAGGTGGAAAATGAAACAGGCTTAAATCTTCATGTTCACTTTGACCAGCAAAGTATTATAATACCCAGAAAGCAATCTGCGTCTATTCTATTAAGGTATG